>VZTH01004248.1:876434-1143104 GCA_013397815.1 Aleadryas rufinucha | reverse complement strand
TTTTTTTTTTTTTTTTTTTATATAATCAGTTTGCTGTTCCAAGAAACAATCTTAAAACATTTCAGGTCTCTCTTATCTGGAATTTTCTCCATATACAAGAAGCTTTTCTATTTAATGCCATAACTTCCACAGCGAGTTTTTTTCTTCTTATATTTTGCATGGGGATATCAACAGCAGTAAAACCAGTCTGGTGGAAGACGAAAAACTACATCAAGGGTTACACCAAGATACAAAACTATAGCACCTTTTTTTTTCTCCTTTTAATGGAGCAGCTGTACACTACTGAAAGCAAGCCACATGTACCTGCAGTGATTCAGACACTTTTAATGCGTAATTCAAAATGCCATGAAGTGAAAATGAAAGTAAATGCTTCTGATAGCAGGGGGACTGTAGCTTAGATAAAATAATTGTAAGAAAAACAAATAAATAAACAGAAAATGGGAATTATCAACACTAGACTACCTCAAAACCAAGAGACCTCTATAGAACACAGTGGATGTGTGAGACAGTGTATGGCACACAGCTAAATTTCTGGGGGTTTTCCCCCTGATATTGGTAACATCAGGTCAAATCTTCTCTCTCACTCTTACATTGTTCCTGCTATTTTTCTTAATGATTAATGAATTTTAAAGCAGCTTCACACAATCAACAATGTGTTTAAAATTTCCAACTTACATAACAGAATATTTTAGGATTCATAGGGGGGAAAAAATCAAGTATTTCAAGGTCTTTTCCTTCACTTGTCTAGCATCCTGAGTTCAGAATATCTCTTGTCTCGGATTTGATAAATTATCTAATTATAAAAGCTATTTAAAATATCAAAATAGAAGTAATACCATCAATGTCTAAGTCAAAATTGTGGCATTTAACACCACTGCTCTGTAGCAAAGAATGTTTCTGAGGAAGAAAGAATTATGCAATGAAAAAATTAAATGGTACAGCAAATTACGTACATAATATCAAACATCTCATTGAGGTTCTTTGTATATTCAGTGGAAAAATAGATGTTCCTCCAGCAATGGTGATTTAGATGCTAGGGTGAATTATTCCTTCCATCATTCACAGGGAATTTCTACTGCATTTGTCTTTTCATCTAAAGTTAGGTGAGCTGAAGTAGACTTTTAGGGAGTAAAGCAATGCACAGACTGAAGACAGTTAGGCTTATTCCTGGTTTTTTTGCTAAGTTCCCTGGGTAATTTGAGTTTGAATTCAGCCTGTGCTTCAGTTCTACCTGTTCAGTAATGGAGGGTGTTGCTTTCCCTTTCTTCACCTTGACAGGTGTTGTAAGGCTGAGCTGCAGCTCTTATAATGACAAGGCTTAATTGGTACCTAGAAAAACTACTCCAGGAGGTGCAGGAGAAGAATAAATGATCCCTACCTTGCAAAAACTGGATATATTTGCTGATGTGTTTGTTATTACACTTCCTCCTGTATTTCCTCCTCTGTTTCTGTGGAAATTCTGCACTTTCATGAGAGACTTCTAACTGAGGGCTTGGGAAAAATTACACCATCAGGCTGTTACTGGATGATCAAAAGCCAATCTATAACAAGAATTCTACAAAAGCACATACAAATTCAACACAACTATTTAAGGATGTTAGAATGTAAAATAACTGTGCTATGTGTAACAGGTACACATAGGCGAAGAAGAAACCCAGCCCAGAAGAGATTTCAGCCCAAATGAAATGTTCCTCTGTTTTGCATAAAGAGAGAATTGAAGTATAAAGATATGACTTGCTCAAAGATGAGAAACCTCTGGGAGATCAAGAACGTGAACCCAGATCTACTGAGCTGGTCCTTGTTGAGCGTTATAACCACAAAGCTCTCCTTCCTCCCCATCTTGTTGTTCACTCTAGTTTCTCTTTTGTTTCTTTGTAAATTTAGTCCTTTCCTCTCTTTTACAAGAAGTCATTATTTAAAAAAATTAGAGATGCAAAGATCTTTCTCCTCCCCTGATTTACTCCTTCCCTTAACAAACCATATCTATACAATTAACTACTTCTTAATTACATTCTATACCATAAAAGATGTACGTTAAATCCCTTTCCTATGCTTTATACTGGTCTGTGCTTCCTGCTCTGTTTTTAGGTTATAAACAAATGTGATAGTCTGAATCTTCCTGGAGCAGCTTTTCTTCTCAGATGATTCTAAGAAAATCATATGTTAGTGCATGGGGAAATGGCAATTCCCCACGAGAGAAGCGATTCCTTAAAAATCACCTACACAGCAGAAACTCTTCTTGTTGCAGGACTAACAGTTGGTGATCTTTAATTCAATGAGGGTTGTGCACACAACTGACATATAAAGAAATTCTTCCCTCAGTGTTTGGGGACCTGACTCTAACTCTTAGTCATACTGATGAATACTGAGTCACCCAAGGAGCACTTCTAGTCAAACAAGGTATTACTCACACAGATGGTCCCCAACACAAGTGAGGACTAGAAATTTCTACCTGATGTGTTAATGAATAGGAACTAGCCTAAACATGGTTTTACCGTACTTTGGGTCTGTCCTAAAAAAACTCATGATTAAACTCTTATTTCAAAGGGCTCATTCCTTTTTAATTCTCTTTCAAGATCTGTGGGAGTTAAGTGAAAACATATACAGTCTTAAGAAAAATCCTCGTGGCTAATTCCTCAACAACTGCTGTCGTAGGTGAACTCCAACCTATATGACAACAGCTGACTAAACAAACCAAGTTTCTTGGTTTGCCTGGGCTTTTTCTGAATTTGCTTTATGCTTGCAGTAAGCTGCTCTCACTGAAATGTTTTACTTCTCAAGTCCAGTAGGTAAAAATATACCTTACAATGCAGAGAAAACTGGACAATAGATAAGGGTGAGCTTGAAGGAACATTTTCAAGGAGGAAAATAAAAGAGATCAGCAGAGCTAGTTTCAACTCTGCAGCTACTACACCATTACTCAATTCAAAGGAGAGTCATGTCAGTGGCACATGCTACAAGCTTTCACAGCCATGTGAAATCAATCACATGTGCTTCATTGCTTAAACTCCAGCCCAGAGTCTGTCATTGTGAGCTGGAAAAATGGAAAAGATCACTGTAAGACCATGACAACAGCTAGCTTATTTCTTTTGGGGTTGGTTGATATGGTCCCTGTGGGAAGAGAAAGATGAGATAACCTAGTCACAAAGAAGTTTTTCACTGTAAGAAAACAGCTACATACAAGATCATTTGTATTTGAAGATTTGGTCGTGTACAGTGTCAGAGGGATTACTGGTCCCTGTATAGAACCTAATAAATCTGCTTCATTCCTCCCCCTTCCACTTCTCTCTCCTAAAAATATTCTTGGTAACTGACACTATTTTGTTTGTCTGTTAGCAGAGGTCAACAGACAAGCTGACAATTAGATTGAATAGAATTACTTTCTGTTTACCTTAGATAAACTGGCCAGTGCTAACAACAGGTGGCCACAGTACCTGTAGATGAGGAAAGCCTTATGCTGGAGCACAACCCCAAGAAGCTGTGCTAAACCATTGTTTCAAACTGCAGCCGAGGCAGGAGCTGGCACGGTCAAACTGGGATTAGGCAAACATGAATGAACTCAGTCACAGCGGGAAATGACTGTTCACCTGTGCTTGTCACTGTGACACAAAGTGTAAGAATAGTCTTGCCAGCTCAAACCTAAGTCCACCAAGCCCACTGTCCCTCTCCAACAGTGGCAGCGAAGCGCCGCATAACATCCATCTTTTCTCCAGCAATGAGAAGTGCAGGGACTCTGAGCCAGAGGAGCTATGTTTGAATTTCAGTAAAGTGCCATTTGCAGGTAGAGGTAATGTGCTATGCGTATTTAAATGCAAACTAAACAATCTGGGGATGCAAGGGGCCAAAAGGGCAAGGTATTGTAGTAAAAATCTGGAATTATCACATATAGTTTCTCTCAGACAGCATCCAGATGGTACCTTAGATGTGCAGCTTTTTAGAAATGCAGATGGTTAGGGTATCCAGAAAGAAAGTGCTTATAAGACAGGCAAATTGAGTGTGGTAAAGATCTTATCCGTCCATCTGCTTATTTCAAGACAGCTAATGAATTTCAGTCTCCTAAACTGCCTTAGCTAGGTATTTGTAGCACGCTGGTATTGATGGCATTTGACTGCAATTTAGGGAATTCATAAACTACAGTGCAGGTGTTTCAGGTCTGGCATTTTCCTTGCTCAGACACATCCCTTCCCCTGGCCACCTTAGATCTCAGTACTGGTAGGCACAATTCAGCACTCACGAAGAGCTGCTTCCCGTTGGTTCCCAGCAAATCCACAGAGCTGGGACTGACTAGGGCTCAACTCCTGAAGCTTTCTTTCGTCACCTCTCCTTTTTCTGAGTGATGGTTGTATTTTGATATGTTTGTATTATTTTTGATGGTTGTATTACGAAGCACTTGCCATTGGTTCATGCTCAGAGCAGCATAATTCTTTTCTCCCTAACACTTTGGTGACATTTGCGTAGCTTGTCACGCCAATAAAGTCTCATTTTAACTGAGCTCGAATTGCACTAACAATATGCGGAGGAGGAAGTCAACAGCGCCTATTACAATGAGTCTTTGGAAGGAAAGACAGAGGAAGAAATTCACTTTTCAAAATTATACATCGCACCCAATTGCATGAAAGCATTAAATACTACCTCTTGCAGGGATACAAGCCGTGATAGGTGTTACGTGGATACAAATTCAACACGGGCTAAAACAAAATTATGTCTATGGAACAAGAATGAAAAAAGAAAAGTAGAAAAGAGACTACAAGCATTGACAAAGCCAGCTGTGGACCACCAGCCTTAAGGAGCACTTGACTTGTGATTCCAGTCTTTAGATAGCTTAAACTTGAAACCTACTCCTCCATGAAGACATGCCAGGGCTTGCAGCTGTACTAATTAAATACGTTAGGTGAAGGTTTCTGATATGATAATCAACAACAAAACGGCAGCTTTAGCATTTAAACCATCTTAATGAGGTGTTAGAACAGAAGCCCTTTGAGGTGAATGGGGAAAGTTTGTACACGCTGCTATTGTTCCAGCCCGTCTGGCTCTCCTCTCGAAACAACAGCACGGTGATTACCTTAACAGCCAGGTGGAAAAGAAGTTGAATTCCTGGGCTGGATTTTTTCTCTACACCCTTGAAGTTTTCAGATGCTAGGAAATGTAAGGACAATGAGAAAAATTAACGGAGATTGAAGGTACCGGGCGAGGGAACAAAACTCCTTGAATCACCAATGTATGCAGATTTGGGTGTGCCTGTAAGTTATTTGAAGCTTCAGTCTATTTAGACACTGGGGGAGTAAATGGATATTGTGTTTTTAATGGCTCATTACCTTGTTTTTTTCTATTTTCTTCTTTTCCCCCTACAGAACAAAACGCTTTTTTTCCAACACGATTGCCTATCAGGCGCTCATCAGTGTGATTAATCAGCCTGTATTTGCACAGGACTTTGAAGACAGAGGAGGCTGGTAGAAGTCCTGCGGGTTATTACTGCCCAAATAAAACTACTCAAATTCCACTTCCTTACTAAGCTAGTCTTGCAAACAACTACCAGCAAGCAAACAATTGAAGGCATAAGTACATCATTCTCCTCAAAGAAATATTATTTTCAGAGCCAAGTTAGGACCATTTAAATGCAAGTAACTCTTAAGGGAGGCTGAGCAGGGACCAATGGTACAGTCCCACACAAGGCACTGCTGTATACAAGCATCAGCCAAGACACCATGCATAACTTATTTTTCCACTAGCAGCACTGGAAGCAGGCTTATTTACTCACGCAGTTCCCAGTGCTAAACACGGGAGAAGGTTCGGTGGAATAAATGCTCCCTCTTATTTTTCTATGAGACCACCTCATCCTAGTCCAAAAGGCAAATGCCCAACCCTGTGTAAGATAAAGCTGCTGCCACTGGTCTCCAGGTGGTCTGCACCACTTTTGATTGTAGCCAAATGCCAACATCTCCATCCAAAGATTTTTAACTCTCTAGTAAATTCGGGGGCCCACCTGAAATCCACAGAAGATTCTGATTAACTTCATTTGCAGCCTATAGAGAATCAACGTTTGGCCTTATTTTAGTTGTGCAATCAATTTTGTTGTGCTATTAAGCTATTCGTTGTGGAATTTGCCATCAATCAAAACACTAAGTACAATTCTGGTGTATGGCTAGCCCTTGCAGAGAAATAAATGCTTTGATGTTAGACATCAATTTTGTTCAGCATTAATAAAAAATACTTACTTGTGTACTTTGCCCAGCCAGTGTGTAGATGTCAGACTATGGAAAATGTTAAGGGTGTCTCCCAGAATAATTGTTCCCTTTAGATATTCTGTTGTTTGTGTGGGTTTGTTTATTGTGTGGGGTTTTTAAAATTAATTTATTGACCTAAAGCAAGCACTTGGGTACCAAAAAAAAAAAACCCCAACCAAAAAACCCCAACACCAAAAAATTAAGTGCTATCCCTAGAAAAGAAGAAAGGGATTTATTTAGGCCACTGAACACCTCAGTGCAAGCAAGAAATGAGTCAATTAACAGATTTACCTGTGTCATTCAGAAATTGCTCTTGAAGAAAGTTTTGTTGAACTCTTTGGTCATTATGCTTAATATTGCAAAACCAGATCTCTGTACCCATACATGGTGTAACTGAAGTCACCAAGACTGGACATAACTCTTTGTCAGATGCAGATAACTCTGTGAATTATTTTCATAGTGAACTCTCTTATCTGACCCTAATTTTAGATTGATCTCTTTAGCCACACATTCTGCAAAACCTGAACCAAAACAACAGTACTGGGGCTAAATCCTTCAGAAGGGCCTCCAGGAGAGTTGAAGTTCATTCCTGAAAGCACCACAATTAATTTTCAGGCTCTGGTGAAAATACTATTACTAATAACCAGAACTGCACAATTATCTGTATAGATTTGGTACTAATATAATTGTACTATGCCTGACTTGCTGGACAGAAAGTGGGAGAGATTAGGTTTGTTCTCTTTTTGTAAGCAGATATATTTAATGCAAATGTGAAAAAATGGAAGAAATAACTGATGTAACATAGACAGTGACTAGTTCTGCCATTGCTAATGACAATTACATATCTTCGGTTGAGGGGAGAAGGTATTTCAAAAGCATTTTCCTCCCTAATTTTCATACTTGATAGGAACGTTAATTTGCCAGGCTGCAGCCACAGCTCTGCCAAAAAGCGAGTCTGAACACAAGAGTGCCAGTCAGTGAGTGAACATTTCAAATCTACCTTTCCAAAGGAAAACTTCCAGTGAGCGCTAGTGAAGGCATCTGGGTGAGTAACCCCTTGAGGAACTTGTGATTTGCTGGAAGGAGTGGGAAAATGGACTGCTGTTTTCTGCTCTAGGTAATACCTCCTGGGCCAGAAGTGCCATGGCTCCCAAGGAAGTTGCGGACCACAGTTTCCTCTGCTGCCAGGCAGGACCTTAGGGCTTCAGTCCCAGTTGCTGCTAAACAGCAGTTGTTCCAGAGAAAGTGTGTGCAGCTAAGGGTGTACTGTGAACCAATTGTGAGGTTTGATGGGCCATTGGGAGGACAATATCCACCTTCTTGCACCTAGACTTCTATCTCCTTCCTCCTTGTGGTTTGTTTCCCACGCCTCTACTACAAAGAAAAACCCACCACAAAGCCTAGATAGCCATCTCTCTAACCCAGGTAATCCAAAAAGTCTCCAGAAGCTGACACTTGAGAAAATCAAAAGAAAGGAAAGCCATTTCCTTCAACTTTACTGATGATGGGTTTTTTCCCCTGAATTTGCAGTGTGTGGAAGAAAGATGTTTTTATTGCTTGTTTCAATGTGACAAAATACCCCCTCATTTTCTTCCCTATTACTGGGACAAAATGAGTAGTTAGCTCATTGCATTGACACTGGAGACAATATTTTTTATCTACTGATTTAGAGCTTCCATTTTTTCTTATTCACAGACATTTGCTTCTAAAATTGTCCAGCTGAGGCTGTAGCTACAGCCCTTTACATCACACATCTAGCTGGGGGAGTGTGAGACACAAGGTGTTCACAGCTATCAGGCCTAAGACCTGAAGCAAAACTGTACCTGCTCCTAGTCCCACTCACCTGTATACCCACTGGTTGAGGATGTTCTGTCAAGAGGAATTTGCCTATCTGAGGAAGACGTGTATTTTAACGCCTTTATGGAAGCCAGTGTTGATGCTGTCAGAAGAGGCAGGAGCAGTGAGTAATTTTCACTCTGACAAAAAGCCCAAAAACGAGTCGTCAACCACCCAGTCACCACCAAAGGGAGCTGCTGGGGGTTGCTGGTGAGGCAAAGAGGGAGATCGTGGGAGTTTGTTCAGTTTTGACAAAGGTGGGCTAGAATTACCCCGGAAATCGTGACTCAGATGTTTTCATGGCCCCAGCTTGCATTACTCCCAGGAAACTCTCTGATGCCAAAGTCACAGTTTAGTTACATCAGTGACTCACAAGTGTGAAAATTCATATTTTAGCACTTGACAATCAGAGGGATTAAACCATTTAAAAATGAGTGCTGATGAAAATTAAGGACTTGGGCTCTTCTGACCATGGATGTGCATTAGGATCCTAAATTGAGATGAATGGTTTAATTGTTCTCTGTCAGTTATTTTGGTTAACAGTTCAGGGATAAAATGAGCTTATTGCTATAAGAAAGATAATTGTTTAAACCTGTCAGGAGAACCTACATTAATTTTCACTTTGCCTTCTGTGCAAAGTATAAAAAGTGTATAAACTATAAAAAGAGAAATCTTATCTGTGAACACTTCTGTACACTGGACTGCCT
Organism: Aleadryas rufinucha; assembly: GCA_013397815.1. Taxonomy (NCBI): domain Eukaryota; kingdom Metazoa; phylum Chordata; class Aves; order Passeriformes; genus Aleadryas; species Aleadryas rufinucha. The sequence continues at coordinate 1,134,337 of VZTH01004248.1, read as the reverse complement.
TTCTAGAGAGCTCCTTAAATGATGTCAAAAATAACATTTTCTACCTCTTTTAGGAGAATCTTTTAAATTGTCAACAGCCTTCTTTTATATTTTTATAGCATCCAACAGAAATGAGGTCTGCCCTGATAGCCTTTCAGAATGAAAATGTAAAAATTATTTGTGTTATCAGTTTTTCCAAACCTTGCAAATTTTATGTCTAGTATTACTTGATGAGTTCAGAAGTTATCTGTTAGTACTGATTTTTCAAGTCTTGTGATTAAATGGAGATTTTGGTCCTCTTTTGTTCTTCTCAATGAAATAACTTTTCTACCTTTTGCAAGGATAGTTAGAAAAGGTGAATATGAAAGCCTAAAAAACCCAAGGGAAATACTCCTCTGAGGTTTGTAAATATGCGTAGAACATGTCTGCTTGTGCATTTGCAAAATGTTGTGATTTTTAACTTTCTTGTGCATTTTTGAGGCAGTGGCTGAAGGCATTGAACAGCCATGAAAAATATTGTAACTATTTCTTCAGTGTCTCTTTAGTGTGAACTAAGTTAAAGGAATCATCATTAATGCAGAACTATCAGCTTACCTGATGTCTTGAAATAGATAAAGCATGATCCGTTAGACTCATCCTTTTGCCTCAAGGCATTAAAATCTAACGCATTTTATTAACTGAGATAGTGTAGCACAAAGTGGCATATGGCCTTTTAGATGGGGTGATTTATGGTGACACACTCCAAAGGAGCTAAGAGAGCTTCAGATTTCTCTGTGACTCTTGTAGCTTTTCTGAATCAGGCATAGGAAGCTGAATGGAATAAACCGGCCTCTAATTTACAGTAACAGAAGTGAGATGAATAAAGATGGTGACATCGAATGAGAGCAGCAGACCCAGTTGTTCCACTGGTGAACACTGCTGGAGTGAGTGATGAAAAAAGAACCAAAAATGCCTTTAAGCTGGGGACCATTTACATTGCCCCTTCCTAATGCTGCATGTCCCATTAGAGATTAAAAATTCCTAGAGGCAAAATGCTGGTAGCTCATTCAGAGCCACTCAGCATTGTGTTTTTCTTTAGTTTGGCAAGGCAAGATGCACCAAGATCAATGAGGAAGCAAGTTCAGTGTGCAAGATCCTGCTTTACTGCCTTTGCTTAATGCACTCAGCTCACTTCCTAGTTTTCACCATGCTATGCAGTGCATGACAAGTAACGAGACAAACCAGCAGCATTAAAATAAGTCGCAGTCACACTGTCAAGGATGTATAATGTCTTTTCCTTCTGGAGCTGCCTGCCTGATGCACAGGGAGGTCTGGATGGCCCTTTCTTGGGACACAGGCCAGAGGGGGCATGCCTGCTACCAGGTACTTGGGTACTAGGGCAGTGAAGTCACCAGGTGAGCATCCAAGTGTTGGGAGGGTGAGCAAACAAAGGTCCCTTCATCAAAGGGGCTGTGGGGCGGAGCAAGGGCTGAGGCTGTATCACGTGTGTTTTGCTCAGTGGCACTGGTGGAGCAGCCTGAACCTGATGTCTCCCTGCCCCCCTGCACCGGCTGGGGTGTGTGGGATAAGTGACTGGGACTTGGACAAGTCCTTTCCCCAAGAATTGTTGCATCCTCTCGTGTTGCATTGCACCAGAGAGATACCTCACTGCCTCCTATTCAAAATTTCCTGGAGCACAAGAAGATGATGAGCCACATGCCTCAGTGGATGGGGAAGAGATCCTTGTCCTGGTCTCTTACTTTCCACTGGTCACTACAAGAGACACAAGCCCCGGCCATGGGCTGGTCCACTCCTACATTGCATGAGTCTCTGCCTCAAATCCCACACAGGTCCTCTGTTTTTTACAGTGTGAGGCTGTGTTTAGTAAGTTCAGTGCAGGCAATGCCCAAAGCTGGGCTGCAACCTTACAAGGCAGTGATGACTGTGCAGTGCCCATAGCAGGCACGCCACTGCTTCCATTGGAGGTGATGCTGTGAGCCCAGCAGAAGCAGAAGCTATACTGGGAAGGGCCTGGCAGCCCATGAATTCAAGGAAAGAGCCTAAAAAAGCAATGGATCCAAGGTCCATTTTCTCAGATTGGATAGAATGGGGCTGCAGTTGGGGATGGCCAAGCAAGGCACTCCTATGCAGTGGTTTCCAGGACTGGGGTTGCAAGCCCTAGAGGCAAGGAGATTATGGTGGGACTTGTAGTGACAGACTTTCCCCAATACCGTGCAGTCTCACAAGACCCTGCCTCCATCACAAAGCTAGTGGAAAGTGATCCTACCCACATCCAATCCCACTCCTAGTACACGTCTTAATGACTTATTGCCACCCTCATGCTGCAGTTTGCCACATATCACTGTGCTGCAAAGCAGATCTGTAAAATAAACCCAACTAAAAATAAAAGTGTTTGGTTTGTTTTTCTCCTGGATCCTAAAGCAGTGTAGCAACACAGCAGAGAGATAACTGCAGCACAAAGACAGGAACAAGCTCTGGGAACCAGAAGGAACCAGAGCTTTTAAAGATGGTTGTGCCACCAAAAATGGTATATTGTGAAACTACAGCCAGGATCTACACAAAGGGTCTATATTTGCATCTTTGCAAATTTTCATAACAGGAAAGCCTTTGATGTCAGCTGTTATCGGCAATAGTGAGTGCTCCATGCCAGACCTGCACGTGCCACTTCAGAAATGTATTGCTAAGAAGGGAAGTTCTTAATTTGATTATTCAAGCAGGCTTGAGACTGATCTACAGTCTCTTGCATCAAGATTCTGAACATCTCCTGTCAGATTATATATCCTCACTTATGCCCCATAGCTACTGCCAACAGGATCAGAAATGCTGTTTTTAATTAAAAATGTTATTTCTAAATACAGTTTGCAGTGTATATTCTTGGTGAGAAGTGCTCCTCACCTTGTGAACTTTCAGATTGCTGTACTGCAATCAAAATATTGCAAGCCTTACTCTGATGTCTTATCTACACAGGCTAAGAAAATGCGTCTGGGTTCCTCTGAAAGGCTTTCCTGGTGTAGCTGTGCAGGCTCAGAGTTGAAAAACTCATGCTAGCAAAAAGCTAGAAAATAAAAGGGCAGAACTTCCAACCTTTCACCATCATAGCTTATTTAATTTAATATGGCCATCTACAGTCACAAGAGAAGTCTCTTGCAAACATTATCTACACTTCATGTATCTTCTGTAGTAGAAAACTGCCAGTCACACCCGACACTCTCAATCCCTAGAGAGCTTATAGGAGAAACCTAGTAGCAGATTATTTCATGGCCTTGAAAGATTTTACTTGATCAGGATGGGCCATCACTCCAGGTGCCCAAACCAAACTCATTATTACGTTTCTATGTGTAAAACTGAACTCTTGCAAAGAGGCTGTTTTGTAATGGAACTCTTTTGCTTATATAAGCCGAGTTTCCACGGAGGCTTTATTGCACACTTCTAGCAGTTAACGTTTTCAAGGGCAGACAAGTTCAGAGCCTTGACATGGGTAGTAGCTTTGACCTAATAATAACCAGCCTGGTTTTCCCTGGTCCCGCATCTTGTACAGTCACTTATACCTGTCACACCTGTGGGTGTGAAATGCTACCACGTGAGAGCAGTCCTTACACCCTCTTTTATCTACTTGTCATAGGAGTAAAAAACTATTTTTGTTTCAGGACAACAGAAGTTCAGACCCAACATGCTCTGGACCAAAACACATAGGTGAAAGTACTTTGATGTACAGCCAGGTTCAAAGCACTCAAGTCCAACCAACCAAAGTATTTCCCTATAAATTTCTCACCATTCTGCTACTAATACAGTAATTCCCCAACAGAGAAGCCACATAAATAAAGTGCAAAATATGGTCACCACCACTTTTTCACAGGCACACATACTAGCTTCATAATTCACTCACACTCTCTAATTTTGCATGTTCCCTTGCCAAGAAAGCTACTACCAGGTTACACCTGGGGTAATTCAGTCCAGCCTCCCTGGCCTACCTTAGGGTGTGAACTCCCAAGTAAAACCTTCAGTAAGGGGTCTCTTAGCCCTCTTGCTTTCCAATGAACACAAAACCACTGTTCCATGTAGTCAGTAGTCCTCTGATATCTTCCACAGCATTCTGTGATGAGATGGGAAGGAAAGAGAAACCCTTTCCCAACGGACTAGAAAAGGATTACAGAGCACTTCAGCTTACCACACTCATAAATTTCAGGGGACAAATCCTCATACGCCCTCGCAGTGCCTGTAACTGGTTTTGCACTGTGACTGCTCACCGTCTACAACAGCTTAAGCTCAGATGTTCATCCACATTAATGCTGCAGTGAATCTATTCCCATATTGACAGGCGGTAAAGCAAGAGAGGCAACACTAGCTAACCATGCCTGAGAAGTCTAGCTGTCCTCTTTGAGGTCAGAGAAGAGCTGGTACGACAGAAGAAGGCAGAGTTTATACACACAAGGCCTTAGAGAGCAAGCAAAAGAGAAGTGCAACAGTGTTCTTATACATAAGAAGCCAAATCATCATAATAAAAATTGGTTCACTGTTTGTGACTTTACTGCAACACTTGTCACATTTGATCATTTTCTTAAAGGCCACACTCTCAATTTTCTTCTTGATGAAGCTGAAGGAACAGCTTTCATCTAAAGAACACAAAAAGTATCCCTGTGGTTGCAGGGCAAACCGTGAGAACATAACCCACAGCAGTAAAAAAACCAGAAAGCAAATCAAAACAGTACGTCGTTGCCTGAAAAAGCCATGCAGTATTCTAATACTCTCACGACTCTGTGAGGCAAAACTTAGTGTCTTTTTGAGTGTTTGGCACTGGCATTACATTGGTTCCACTACAATTTTGCTTAATGCTGTGAATTTGCCTATCAGCCTCAGTTCTGAGTGCATGTGCCACCAGCACCACAGAATTCCTGACATTGTCAAACACCTTTTTGCTTTTCCACAATGCTGCTTTTCTTAGCTTATCCAGTCAGCTTGTAACTTCAAGCAGACAATAGGATGCTCACAACCACTGTAGACCTCTCCCAAGAGCAGGCTATCAATTTGCATGAAAGCAAAAAAAGCAGAAGGACTCATCAAATTGTCACTGCATCTGTACAGAACTTTAAAAAAAACCTGGCTTTTTTTCCTTTTTCCTTCCCTTCCTTTTATTTTTCATGGAGGTTTTCCCTGAAGCCTCAACTCTCATGCACTGTTCAGCTGTTGCTGTGTTTCTGAGAGGGACCCTGTGGATTCCAGGGGTCCCTTTCTTGCTGAGCCTCTCTGATACTGCTAAAAAGAGAGAAAGGTTCCAAATGTTACTTCATGCTGCATTATTTCTCTTTTTCTCATCTCTCATGTGTTTTTAGTTATATGTGCATGTTGCTTATTTTTTTTTGAGACTGTTCTAAAAGCTTTTAACTTCTCAAGCTTTCAGTCAAGCACAGAGCTGAACACTGTACAGATGCTCATTCTGACAGATCCTGAAGAAAAGGGACAAAGCCATTTGTAGCAAACAGGAACCCACGTGTGTAGGCATGCACATGGATACACACAGAGCCACGGGAAGCTTTGCAGGAGAAAAGACTGCAGGATGGACTCTCACAGGCTTAATTTTTTTTTTTTGCAAGCATACAATGCCTTTCCTGCAACTTTGGTTTCACAGTTTGCGGCTTCTAATATTAGTAAGTGACTAGAAGAAAACAGAATGGCAACCAACATGTTTGAGGAGAGAATATTTGGATTTCTATGCACATTTCACGAGGAAGTAATCCACATGAATCCCAGTCCTTTTCTATGGGAATAGACACTGCAGTCCATCAAATGGAATGTGGTGTATGCTTATTGTAGTAGTATTGTACTTCTCTGCCAGCAGTCTGTCATTTCTTTTTCTTCCTGCTTTGCAGACAGTTAGTACAGAAATCTGCAGTTCAGAAACTGTCCTAGATTCATCCACTGCTGCACTGTTAAATCACACATTTGATGGAAAGAGACAGTCTAAACATTCAGTTCAGTTATGAAGACTCAAACACAAGATCCAGCTGTTTTCATGAAGCACGTTTTGACAGATGATATAGGCTTCAGACAAAAAACCACTCCAGCTCCCAGTGCCACAGTGCATTTGATTAGAAACAATTTTAAAAATATAGCTTTTTAATTAATGAAGTGACCCAGAATTTTAAAACATGAAACCTGACTTGCAAGATCTAGTAAGTGTCTGCCCCTCTTCTGCAGTTCAAGGATGAACTACATGTATGCATCTTCTTTTGCCACTTTTAGCAGTAGTTTATGGTCTCATCCAAACACCAGCTTTAATGGAGCACTCACACTCCTCACCATCTCAGGAAGATTTGGGCCACACTGCCTATCTCTTGGAAAATAAAGAAACCATGAAAATTAACAGCTCTGTAATCTTTTCTAGAGCTTTTTTCCCCAAGTCACTAATGCCTGTTTACCCTTTTCTTGTCTTGTAATTAGCCACTGTTCCTCTTAAGTTACTGAAATATCACAGTTGGAGGGAAAACAAAGTGTCCATGCAGGCCATGCCACTGCAACTCTTTTTCACTGGGACAAAAAGTAGCACAACGAATTTCCAAATTATAACCTTTATTAACCACATACATGTTTGATCTGGAATGATTCAGAGGGGGTATCCAATTAGCAGTTTAGAAATAGCAACAAATCTTTAATACTAAATAGCATTTTTCCCCCTCTGAGCCAGTTTGGTAAGCCTCTTGATGGAAAAGTTGCAGAAACTCTTTTACATGCCCAACCTGGCAAAAAAGGTCCAAATGGTTGACACTGATTTGATCAACTCAGTCATTAAGAGTGTTACAGCCAGCAGGGATATTGCAACCTTGCCTGCCCTGAAAGAATTGATAGCCAAAACAGCTCTGAGGGAGACACCAATTAATCTATCACTTATCTTCCTGTGGAGTCAGACCCCAGTTCCTCACTTGTTTTCGTTCCCAGTTTCCTCTGCATTTCTCCACTGAGTGGCTTTTAAGTTCCCCTTTGCAGCACTAGCTGCAGGACCAGTCTGCTCAATAAACTGGCTGGTGCAAACAGTCTTCCAACACTGCTGTAGCAGAGGTGAGCCCAAAGAAGTCTGACCCTGCCTGACAGCGAACCCCAGGAGCACTCAGTGCCTTAATAAATAATGCAGGGCAAGTATAGAGAAGGCATGAGATGTGGGAAATGTGATATCTCAGTTCTGAAACCCAGGTGGACCAAGTTGGCAGTCTTGGATAGAAACAGAATAAGTGTGAGAAATCACTCATCCTTAATAAATACTAGTTTCATAGGCCTTGCTGGTTGTGAGAAGCATTCAGCTTCAGGAAGTCATTGAAAACAAAATGTGCATTTTTTCACTTCAGAGGATTTAGGATTTGATTAAGTACAAAAAGAGGGAGCTCAGTGAGTAAAAGGATGAGACTCTCACTTCAGGGAATTCAGGTCGAGCCCTCTGTGAAATGAGTTCACGTCTCAGCTCAGCATCTCCAGCAGATACGAACTCACATCACAAAACCCCTGTGAAGGATTTGGCACAGCATGGCACGTCTGAGGATTTCTGCTTAGAAAGGGTGGAGGAAGGGACAAGGCCTAGCCTGCACTAGTGCAGGACTATCATCCCTTAGCTCCAGAAAGCAAGCCTGGAGAGGACTGGACAAAAAGGTTTGGATTGTCTATAACCTGGAATCAGATCTGTCAAGAGGAGACCATTGGAGTTTTATTTTAGAGTTGAAATAAAATCCTTTCCCTCCTCTCTGGAGATGGCAGTGTTGAAGACAAGGACTGAAGTACCTTGTGCTGGGACCTCTTTCAGAGAGGAGGAGAGAAAGTCTACACACAAGGGAAAACAACTGAACATGGGTGAATCAATAGCCACACTGATGTGTTGTGGGCTGTGTCCGACTAACCTCCAGCCAGTTGTGTGCAGGTCTTCCTGCTGCAGTGTGGCTCAGAGACTGCTCTGCAGCTACCACATGTGCTCCCCAGGGCTCATAAAACCTAGTGTACCATGGTGAAGCCACAGCCATATGCAGTACTTAGAAAAGCAAAGGCAATCAACAAAACCCATGAAGTGAGCACACTTAAATTAAAATTTATAAATTATTTAATTCTTTCATTCTCAGGAAGAATTACAGCACAACAAAAAAAGGCCACTGTATCAGAGAGTGAGAACATTCTCCTGACTTCCTTCAGCATCTCTATACAGATTAATTCCAAGTGTACTCATATGGGCAGTATGGAAACTTAATTCCTCTCTCTTCCTCTCAAAGCCCATTTGCTCTCTCTGAACCCACAGGAAACTAAACAAACATCCATTTCTGTTCATTTAGGATGATCTTTGTCAAACCTTATACCTTGGTTACCTGCAGAGCTTGATATACCACCTTAAGGTTTGCTGATTAACGCATTTCCGTGTACTCTTCTTTTGAGGACACAAAGCACAAGGATGTGTTCATTAAAGAAAAATAATCTGAGCTCCAGGACCTTATAACTTTAGCTGTAAATGCTGTGCTGACATTTTCCAGTTGTGAACAGGATTCCATTCCAGCTGTGAGAACGAGCAGATGCCCTCTAGTGGTGCATTTATTTCAAATTTCTGCTGCTGTGCCCTGAAGGTGCTTCCACCGGGAACTCCATGTGCCTTCCTCCACAGTGTTCTGCAGAAGGGAGCCAAAGCACAGAGCAGCCAGAAAAGAGAACAGATAGCATGTATAAACCTCAGTTCTGTGTAAAGCCAGGTTGCGGCATGACATTGAATCTGACAGCCCTGTTCCAGGCTTGCTGACCTTTCCAATCAGTAAGCCTCCTGATAGAAAAAGCATCTCCAACTTGACCAAATGTGACATCATCTCCAGGTTTCAGAAAAGAATGCGTTTTCCTGTCAATCTCAGTCTTCCTTGACAAGCATTCGCCCTCTTTGCCTGCCCATTCCCTTCCAACATTGACCTCTATCCCCAGAGAGGGGAGCTCCATAAGAAGCACTCTCCAACAATTAGCTGCCAAAATGTGCTGACACCTGCCAAGAATTGTGAACAAGCCTTTCTGCTCTGTGAAAAAGACAGGTTTTGAGAAATCTTCAGACAATACCAACCAGCCAAAACACCTTTAATGAAAAAGTTGGGAACTTGATGGAAAATTTTCGATAGGTCCTTGTTACAGGTCAGCCCCTGGGTGGGATTGTCTGTCCCTGTTTTTCTGTAGATCAGCTGGAAAATGGTATAACCAAAGCAATGCATTTATCCACTCCAAGCAGTACAGAGCAGACTGCAGTTTAAAGTATTTACAGTTCTAGCTGCAAAGGCATATATAGACCAGTCTGACACATTCTTCCGGTGTTTAACTTGCTACCACTTCATGATAGTGGACAAAATGCCAAAAATTCCACCCTCATTCACCTACTGTAGGCAGGTGCCATTCACCAGGACATGTTCAGCAAGCAGCTCTTCCCTCCCTTACAGCGAAACTGCTTTAGATTCTTGGAACAGTGTAATTACTAGTTTTAGGAACCAACATCTTATTTACCAGTTTTAGGAGTCATGGTCAAAATCCAAGACAGAACCACCAGTGATTTTGTGGCTGTTTCTGATCCTGTCTTATCTATCCCAGCCACAGTGAGATGTTCTCTTGCGAGTACAGCTGTAGGAATCCAAGAAGTTACTGAGGGGAGAGGCTCTTCAAATGAACCTGGTTCTGCTGGCACTGTGAAACAGGAGTGCTGGTGCTTGTTCAAATTCAGTGTTTTAATGAAGAGATGGGGTGATGCTTAAATTACTTTAGGTAGTCTTGCAAGAGGACCTTTTGCTGTGGTCTTAGACTATAAACCTTATCAGCCCTTGGAAGATACAGCTAGGTTGGCAGTTTAGATTACATTTTTAGCTGGGATTGTTGTTCCCAATNCACCCCCCCCAAAGCACAAACATTTCTGGAGTATTTACAGTAAATGTAAAGAAAGACAATAACATTTGAATCCTGGAATGAGGATCAATGGTCTGTCCAACCTAGTACATTGTTACACTATCAGTCAATCAGCCAAGCCGTTTAAACTAGGAATGTAAAATGTTTTTTCCCTAAGGATTTGTGCAGCACCTTACGCAATGGTTGGGGCCACTAGGGCTACCAAACTATGAATAAGAGTTATGGCAGAAGGGTGCAGTCACTAGACTGCGAGTGAGGTAATATCAACGCCAGAGTGCACCTCCGAGGAGCTTTTTGGCAGGGTGGGGCTGTGGGATCAAAAGAAACATTACAAATGCATTGCCAGTGACTGTTTCCATTGAAAACAGCATCTGAGTCACAGGGAGACCTGAGGAAATGCTGTGCTCCTGATACACTCACGTCTTAAATTCCATGTCCCTAGCAGTTTGCTTGGAGCATACCACAAGAAGATGGACAACATGGGGAGGGAGGGGAACATACACAGATTTAAGAGTTGCTCCATGTTTTTCAAGGAATGTATCATTACTGGTGACCAACACATGGAGGGGGGTGGCCAAGGGCCCCCGAGGTCGTCTGACACTCAAGGAACAGTGTTATGAAAGCAGACATCTTATAAATAATTATAAAAAAAATCTGTTCCTTTCTTTAGCACTGACCCCAGATGGGCAATTCAGCCCCTTAAAGATGGTCTCTCTCTGCTCAGTCAAAAATGGTATGAAAATGAATAATTTGACAAAGAAACTGTGAGCTTTTGCAAAATACATTTTTGAAGCCCACCCCAGAGTAGCTGCCTGAAAAAGTCTTTGTGTGTCTAAGCTTCAAGCCACTTGTCAGCAATTATAATCATACAGAAAGACCATTAGCTCTTCTTTTATATTTTGACCTTTATAACTGCTTCTGAAATAACTGATTTTTGAGAAAGGAGCAAAAGGGAAAATCAGTGCTAATTACAGCAGAGCAAGAAGCTTTGCTATTTACAGACTTTTAATGTTAGTTGTGACTTCTACCAAACAGGGTCTGCTGGTCTACACCTGACTGAAAGATCCAACTTCAAGTGTTTTGGGTATAATTTCTAAAAAAGTTCAGTACATCTCTGTTGCACTGCTAAAAACAGACATCTAGGTTATGCATTATGAAAAGATAGGTATTCTCTCAGGCAAAATGGGTGCCCTCTTAGTTTATGTCCTTCTTGTTAAAAGTACCTACTACACTGTTTTATTTTTGTACTTTGTTTGTTTTTATAAAGGTGCTTTTGCCTGTGAACCCTTTTTCTCTTCTGCATCTCTAACCTTTCTCCAGTTGCCTCTTGTACATCTTTCGTACTCTCTGCATGTACCAGCCTCACTGCACGGAATTGAATCCAGGCCAAGAAATTCTTGCCTCTTCCTGGGTCCCATGCTACTACTCATGGGGCAGTGCTGCATGGCCTCCAGCAATTAAAAATACAGGATTTGCAGCCACAGCGTGCCCCATCTCAAAGCACAAATGCAGCACTGTTTAGCTCTAGCTCCAGGGAACTAGTCTGCAGAAAAGTGGCCTTGGGGACACAAGCCAGGGCTGGTTAATTACAAACAGGACTTTCCCCTGCTTCAGAATAGTCTCTTGGGCTTTGAGATGAGAGAAGACACTAAACTTGCAGAAAGGCAGACCAGATATTTTAAGCAATTCCTATTCTTTGGTCCACACTGGATTTAACCACAAGCAAAATGCAGCGATACGTAGAGATAGCTGTGCTGCATTTAGACATGTTAACTCAGTAGCTGTGTAAGCACAGCAGCATGCAGCTCAGTGCAGGGCTAATTTGCCCTGCTGCTTGTTTAACGCCAGCTTGTATAATTCCACAGTGATTTGCAGTAGCCATACCCAATTTCCACATCAGTTGCAGCTGGGTATAGTCTTCTCGCCTGTAATTGAGTTACATACCCTCCTTGTGCACTTGCAGCTTTAATGGCTCTGATCTAGGAAAATGGCTCACGCTGGATGGGGAAGGAGATTAAAATTTCTGTTCTTAGACCTGTTCTTGCATTTAGGACCTGTCTATAAGTGAAAGATAGAATTGTTGACATTAATCTAATTAGCATGTAAAACTATTGTATGTCAGTTACTAAAGGCTGTGTTTAGATCTGTGCCAGTGTGGATATATGTGCAGTATCCAGCCCTGAGACCAGAGGGGCTCAGTTCTGCACAGTGCTGTGTACCACTCCCACACCAGAGCAGCAGAAGTCAGGGCACCCAGTGCCCACTGAGTGTTTTCTTCCTCTGGCCTTGCTAGCAATCAAAGCTTCTTCAGGAGTCAAATCCTTAAATCCTCCTTGCATTACTTGTTCAAACCCCTCTACCCTCATGCCTCCAACAGCCATATCCTTACTCCTGTGTGTAGTTTCTCAAAATTCCTCAGACAAGAAGGAGCCATAAATATTGTGCTTTAAGTTGCAAAGCGAAGGCAAAACAAAGTAATTCTATCAGACATAACACTGGGAAAGGCTGTGCCCCTCAGCAGGCTGAGTCTGAGTCTGCTCTTTACAGCATTGCTCTTACTGCACCCAGCTGTAGGAATAGAAAAGGCTGGGAGGGAAGGGCAATACCTCCTAAAGGGAATGGTCACTACAAAAATAATTAGGAAGTGCAAACTGACTCAGATGGGAAAGTCAAAACAAGGCAGCATTCAGCAGGGCAGAGCCACCACTGAGCCCCATCAAGTGACTCACACAACCACATGTCAGGGCCAGAGGCAACTCCATGGCCCCCAACACAACCAACCGCCTCAGGACTCATACAAGGAGCCAGATGCTCTGTCTGGGAATCACTCTTCCACAGGTCAACATCAAGATCCCAGAACTGTCATTTTGAGAAAAGGAAGAGCAAGTATAACATGGTGACATAAAACAAAAGTTGAACTGGACTATATTTGGGGTTGTTTGGTTGGTTTTTAGTACACTGAGTTATAAATAAAGTACTTATTTCTGACTTACTTTTGCTTGCTGCATGAGTAGCTTTGGTTATAAAAACTTCTATGTCCTCTTTATACATATTAAGGATGGGCCCCAATTACATTTTTCCCAGCACTACTGCCTCAGGCTTGGGAACCCAAGGACACCAGCCCCACATAATCCTTTGCAAAACAAACCCTCAGATCAGAGGCTGATTAGGCAAACAAACCCCTCCCTGTCCCACCAGGGAGATAGGCCAAGGGAAGAAACACTTACCTAGTTCTCCACCCTGCACTTCTTAGATAAACGTCTGAGCCATTCTTAATTTCAGTAATCAAGGATGCAGGCAATGACAATTGCAAAATCTAACTCAAAGGCATTGTCCATCCTCGGAGGCAGATCCATCTGGGAAAAACAAACTTTGAACAGTTAAGTCATGCATACCAACTTATTTACCACCAAACAAAAATGTAACAGAATGATCAAATCCAATTCCCTTGCCCTGATATTTTAACAGGATCACAATTTAAAGGAGAATGCCTAAAGTTTAACCTTACAAATTACTAATTTTTGAAGCGGCATGTTCCCACAATTTTTTTGGCTATTTTAAAATGCACAACAACTAATGTAGTCCCAGGGATGAAGTCTGCATCAAAAATTGGGAAACTTAGGCAACTGTCAATTTAATCCATATATATCTATGTTTTGATATTGGGAAGCAGCTGTGGCGTGTTAGCTTCAGCTTTGTTGGGTCATTTTCACCTTGGTAGTTTCATGCTGCTGCTGTTGCTCAGCATTCCAATACAGTAGGAATAAATACAGGATATCTTGCAAGAATGTAGGAGGCATCATGTGTCTGGCATTTGGGCAAAATTTATTCATGTGCTGCACCTGGGTTAAAAAGACCGCTTCCTCAATAATGGAATGACCTGGTCAAACTTCTTTGCACAAAGTAAAATGTTGCTTTTTTGTAATTAGGCCTAGTATTTTGTTGTTTTGTGAGAACACATCTGGTGCATATATATATTATACCAGACTGGAAGTGGAACTGCACAATAGGGAATTTGGGGAGATGACACCCTCCAGCAGCTCCATCCAGCAGGTGGTACAACTGCCAGTGGTTTTGCTCCAAATCCCACAGGAGGAAAGGAGAGATTCTTGTGTCCAAAATAGAAATATTCATCCTAGAAGAAAAAAGTGTTTTTGCTTTGGGATCCCCACAAGGATCCCCTCAAGTGACTCCATAGCAGCAGGCTGAATCAGACTAGATCAGAGCTGATGTGGCAGCAGTGACAGCACTGCCTGCTCAGGGCCAGCCACAGCGGGATGCACGCTGCCAAGCTGGACTGTGTGGCTGCACATTGAAATGGGGGCTGGCATCGTTCAGTGTTTTGCACCAGAGCAGACAGACAGAGGGGAAACATCCCTGACCAGCTCTGCATTTAACTGGATCTGGTTGTGTGTTTGATGGGAGCGGGGACGGTAGGCTTTTCTGCACCATTGCAATGGCTGGACCTACAGATTGATCTGTATGGGAGAAAACTCAAAGCAACTACAGCAGTAAAGCTGGAAAATGGTGAAATAGAAGCAGTTAATGGCAAATGTTATGTGTCAATACATCATAACATGGAATGTTATGTCTATAATCACAATAAGAATGACCAGTGTAATGATTATGTCTTCTGTTCATATCCCTTGTAATGTCCCCCAAACTAATACATCATTCATAATTCTTGGCATTTCAAAACCACGCAATTTGCCTTTCAATACAAAGAAAAAGCAGGACAGTTGTGAAGCTGATATTAACGTGAACTTCCAATGAACCACCTACACAAACTTCTTCTACCATTCTGTGTCCTGGTTCTTAAAAATGAAACTCCAGCACCAATTCTGGTTTAAATGTCAAATACATCTTCAGAAACTCCAAACAGGTGCTGTGACGTTTTAGGGCTTTTTCATCGTTTCACTCAACACTTTACTACACTAAATCTCCATGAAAACTGCATCTTTTATTGCAATCGCATCCCACTCATTTATGTGAGTGATGCCTTCAGAATATTCATACATGCTGTCAAATGCCTAGGAAACAGCACAGGACCTAAATACATGTTCTAGACATACTTTTCACATGTGCACTTAAAGATATTTTAAGAAGGTCCTTCTCTCTCATCCTGCATTTACCTGTCAGGGACACATGAGAATAAATGTGTGTGTGTTTCAAACCCACGATACTTTCAATACTGCTTTTTGCAGCACCAATCAGATTTTAAAGGGTCATTTCAGAACACCAAGACTGAGAAGAAATCACAGTAATAAAACATCAGTCCCAGAGTGTGGGAAGTGTCAACACACAGACAGTGGAGGGCTGATACGACAAAGAACTGTTTTATCTGTTCTATGTTCACTATGTTAAGTAGTTATATCTGATGACTCAAATCAGCTTCAATTTATCTGTGTAGGTGTCACACACAGGACTGTTTGAATACACCAATCCATACATGCAAAGTGTTTGCTTGCAACACAGTCATCTTTCCTTGTTATAGATGTATTGAATGATCTGTGTTTGCTGATCTATGTAGGGGGAGAGAGAGTGCTCCAGCTAAAGGGCAGAGGCCCAAAGGGTTTTGTCTCCATCTCTGGTGGATCAGTTACAGCAGTTTTTGCACCCCAGTGGCCACATGCGCCTCCTGTCAGAGGTCACAGCACCCTTCCCATGGATGTCAGTGATTTGCACCTTAGGAACAGTAATTTGTAATCACTTGTCAGTGATTACAGCACCTTAGGAACAGGTGCCACAGTATTTATGTAATGCACCCTTGGTTTTGCTTTAGGTTAACTACCAGGCTGTGAATTTGGCTGAGGAGCAAGAAGCCCTGTTGTGCTATTCCTGCTCTGGGTCATGTCTCCAGCAGACAGGAAGGGAAAGGTAAGAACCCTTTTACTCCTGGCAACTGACTCAGGGCCTTTAGCACTATATAAAGAGACATTCATAACACAAGAATTTTACTGATAATGACAATATATTCAGGTAAGTCTCTCACCTGGAGTAGGAGCTTATAAACTGCTTGTTGTGGCCTTGGTTTTATTGCTGTATACAAAGGCCAACCAAGTGCCGAAGGTTCCCTTGCCTCAACACAGTCCAAGTGAGTGGTCACAAAACAATACGTGGGATTTCAGGGCACCGAGTATTAAGTCCTGCATGTCCATGAATAGCTTGAAGTCTACATCTTGTATTCCAGTTAATTCAGCCCAAGAGTAAGAATGCCTGGTTCAGCACTGTCAGGTGATTGCTCAGTGTTGATGAACACAGAATTAAACCCCTTGCACTAATGCTGGCACTTTGCCAAATTTAATGCCACTGTTTTAACAATGTTAATTTTTGCTGCCTGTTATGGTTTTAACAAAAATCTCACTGTACCTGATGTTCTGTCTGTGTACTGAATTCCCAGTGTCAAATGATCATCCAGGAGCCTCAACATTCTTTAATCTGGGAGAAAAAAAAAAAGGAAGAGAACATTTCTACCTTTTGACGCTGGGATGAAAAACTCGGAAACAGAAACCAAGTCTTGCCATTGCCTTAAAAAGTACTCAAGATTTACTGTATAAATCTATTTGTTTGGGGGCTGGGAACCAGAAAAATTTACTTTATTGTTTCTAATTTTTTAGATAGCCTGGAATAATTGATCAGGTTCTGAGAGATGTGGATTTTCTTCTGCCTCTAGCATCATTCATGTGAGATTCACAACTCCCTCCTTGTGTTTTCTATACAGTTATTGTGTCCCTGTTCTTGTTTCCAAGGTCAGGAAGATTGCTTGTCTAGGGCTTCCAGTTAGCCTAATGAAGTTGGTGAAGTTGGCCTTTGGAGGAAGGAGAAGTCTTTAGAGATTTTTTTTTTTTATACAGATGGTTAATTTCAAGAAAAAGATATTTGTTAAAGTCTTTTAGATATATTGAAAGCTAAATTAGATTCAAAGCAGATGGAACTGTATAAGTGAAGTGTTCAAAGTTAGGCTACATGCAATTTTTTCCCCCTAAAAATTTATCTGAACAATAATGTGGTTTGTACCTAGACTTACACAGGGCATAAAACCAGCCTCATTAAAATCATTAGGAGCCTCTAGACTTCAATGGAAGCAGGAGTCAATCCAGAAGGTTTAACTTTTCCAACTTTACAGCATTAGAGCATTCAATTAGAACACATCCTGTATGCAAAAGGATGTAAGTATCATAAAATCAGGGGAGGCCATCCCATAGAACTGCACCAGGCCATGTTTAATACCCACTAGATGTGCTCTAGCCCCCAGTGACTGATTAGTTTTCATTGACTTCTCTTGGTCAGAATCACACTGAAAGAAGTCCAATTAATTCCTTTAAAGACTCAGTAGTGAACGTGTATGAGACACATAGCTATTCATTATCTGAGCTATTGTTCCTAATTATCTCCCACTCCCATCCCAAAGGATGCTGCAGCCACACCACTTTAGTGTTCAAACACTGAAAACACACTCACAGTTTTCACTGCTTTAATATTCTTAACTTATAACAGTGAAAACTGGAAAATTTGTCTATAATCACTGGGCTTCATTATGTTGTTGATGGGCTGCATCTCTGACTTGTGCCAGAATGTATCATAGCTCCCAAATCCAGGCAAATGGAACTCAATTACACATTGGAGGTGAGCAGAGGAGAGTTTAGAAAACAGGTTGTGGTGAATAAAAGATATAATAAAGGACAAAGAGGAGACAAGTATTTTGTGCAGGAGATGAACTGCCTGCAGACCACAGATTGGTGTTAAATCCTGAACTTTAGTGAGCGGGTGATGAGCTGGGTTCATCTAACACCAACAAACATGATATAGCTACAGGGTATTTCACCCTGGTGAAATACCAGATGAATTAAAGGCTGTTGCCAGGAGCTGTGATGAATGTCACTGGGATGCTGTCTGATTGCTCTCTGGGTCTCATGAGTGAAGTATGTCGGCTCCTTCTTTGTTAAGGTCAGCATGTATTTCTAATGGTTCATCTGCAGGGCTTTGCTGAAGGCACCAGTGAGAACACAGGTGCTGGAAAATGTCTCTTTCATGCAGCACAGACTGAAACAAGTGGGACTGAATACTGTCAGGAGGAACTTTTGCATCAACATGTTTGCAGTGTAGAAACAAAACTCACAGATCAGGACATAAAGTGACAAGCATTTGTGGATGGGATGAACTTACTGCCGAAGAAGAGGGTATTTTATCTAACTTGCATAAGCAAATAATTTGCCTTGAGTTACCTGCTCGGAGAGACTTGCACAATTTTTCTATAAAGGAGTCATCTCTATGACATTCTTATTAAAGGACCAGAAGGAAAACTGAAGGAGCCCAAGGCAAAGATGCCTGAGTTACATATCACAGCTCCAAAGGTCTCCATGCCACATGTTGATCTGAACCTAAGTGGCATCAAAGGTGCCAAAGGGTGACATGAATGTTTCCATTCCCACCATATGAGCTGATCTGAAGGGTTTTGAACTAAAGCTCAAAGGTTTTTTGTTTCGCTGTATAAGAATCCTACGACTTTAAGAAAAATCCTACTATTTTAAGAAAAAAAAATTGCTGCACCTCAAATCCTGTGGTGGATTTGTAGTGAGGGACCCAAACCTGTGTTCAGTTTTGGGTCCCTCACTACAAAAAAGATATTGAGAGACTGTAGTATGTCCAGGGAAAGGCAACAAAGCTGGTGAAGTGTCTGGAGCACAAATGTGATGAGGAGCAGCTGAGGGAGCTGGGGTTATTCAGCCTGGAGAAAAGGAGGCTCAGGGGTGACCCTATTGCTCTCTACAACTACCTGGAAAGAGGTTGTAGCCAGGTGGGGGTCAATCTCCTCTACCAAGTAACAAGTGACAGGACAAGAGGAAATGTCCTCAAGTTGTGACAGGGGAAGTTTAGATTAGATATTAGGAAAAATTTCTTCACTGAAAGGTTTGCCAAGCACTGGAACAGGCTGCTCAGGAAATGGTGGAGTTGCCATCCCTGGGGGTATTTAAAAGATGTGTAGATGTGGCACTTGGGGACATGGTTTAGTGGTGGACTTGACAGGGCTGGGTTGGCAGTTGAATTCCATTATGTTTTCCAACCTAAATAATTCTGTGACTTCATGATTCTCATTCTTTCAAACTGAAAAGCTGCCTATGTCAAAGGAAGAAAATATTAACAGAAAAGAAGTAGTGGTAGCCCTGTAACCCACTTAAGTTTGATCAAGTTAAAGGGAGGAGGTTGAACTTGACCTTAGTGGTCTTTTCCAACCTTAAAATTCTATGATTCTATGTTTAAAAAAATCCCAAAACGAGAAAGGACCAATGTTTGCCTGTTTTCAAGGTTTGCAAGGTCTCAAGTACTGGGTTTTGAGACAGTGATTCAGAGAAGGGGTTATGAGCTTTTTAATGCTCCTCATCCTCTCTGGATGATTACCTAAATTAACCTCAGTGCTTCTATTCCTCTGGTCTTCTTTTGTACAGAATAAAGTGAAGGTTAGCTTTCACAGTTATGTGAAATTTCAGGTCACTCACTTTCCCACCCATTCTCAGCTCTTCTTCCTTCAGTCTGTCTCTACATAATACTGTCAGAGGAATAATTCCTATATTTTCATCATGATCAACAGTTGCATAATAAAATAGGCACACTACTGCATCTTACTTTTCCTCAATAAGCAAATAGCTAGATGTGCTCCTGCCCTGGGAACTGCCATGTACTTCTTTAAAAAATATTTTTAAAGAACATTTGATCATTACAACCAACAAGCCAAATTAACAAACTGTCCTCATGGCAGGAAAGCTTGTTCCAATTAATTCCCACCTTGCTTGCTAACAATCTCTTGAGGTAAGAGAATAACTAAGACTTTGTCTACACCTCAGAGTAACCCTAATCTTGAATGTTGGTAACAGGTACAGGTAAATATAGTCAAAGTGGAGCTTGCCTTGACTGTATGAACTCACCCAACATCTATCATGAACAAAGTGATGGGAGTCTGACCACATGCAGCAGAGGCCTACTAGGCAAGCTCTGTTGGTTAGCTCAGTGAGACTAACACATTTCTGGATTTACTTGTCTTTCCATGAATCAGCTTTGCTGCATGCATATGCGGACTCGGACACTCTCACACATGCTCTCCATGCTCAGATCCCACTGTTCCACATGTGCCGTGAATGCCCAATGTCTGAGACACGTTGAAAAGCCACAGATGCTTCTCTGCATGTATGCAGTGATCACTTGCCTGGCCAACTGGCAATTGATTCTGCCAAAATTGGGCACCAGGCTCTCTACAAGATGGTTAATGTTGGCATTTGGGCATTAGAAACATCAGTGTAAGTCTCTTTGCCTTCCTTTAGTCTCAGCACAAAGTCTCCCTAATGTCCGGAGATCTAAGGAGGACAGAATGAGTGTTTATTTGGAGCCTCTTGAGATGTGGGTAGCAAGGCTGACATGATATAGTTAGGGTTGACCCTAAGAGACTTGGAAAAAAACGACCCCGCCATTTAAAATAATGCACAAAATTTCATTAGTATCTGTAGGAGGACATACTCTTAGACCTTGATTTGCAACACAGGTATGGCTTTGTACCAGCTATTCCACACATCAGATCCGATCTGATATAAGCCAGTCTAATTCACTAAAATAGAAAGAAAATAGGAAAAACCCATGACAGTTTTCTATCGTTACAGTGAATTAAATTGGCTCATGGGAGAGCCCAATGATGGCTACAGCTGAAACAAGGGAAGAGGCATGGAAATAGTGACGGAAGAGCAGAGGAGGATAGTTACTCCATCATGGTGGTTGTCTGTGGCTTCAGTATCATGCTGAAAGATAACATAAAAGAATATGTGTCCAGTTCAAAAACAAATCAGCACATTTTGAAGTAACAACACAGAAGGTTGTGGCAAAACCTGTCTTGTAATCTTTCTACCAAAGACTTACTGAAAAAAAGGAAAAAGAAGCAAACACATAACTAGGGAAACAAGCACACTTAGCACAAGTACTTTCTCCCACACAATGTCTCTTGCCACCAATGCCCTCTTTGTCCCCTTCACTGTTCTTCCCCCCAACCATGAAATAAAGGTGAAATCTTCACAGCCCTGCCACTTCATCACGGCTTGCATTGCAGTAAAAACAGAACTCTAAGTAAAACCAGACAAGTCTTAGTTAAAAAAAATTACTGTCATTAATTCTGCAAGTCTCCCACGTGACAGATATCATCAGGGTCAATCAAAGCATATTGGGATTTTTCCAATGGTGTGAAGTTAGATATGTTCCCCAAACCAGGACTGGGCTCAAGAAACCAGTTTCCACCTTTCCAACTCCAGTAAAACTTTCACCGAAACTCAGTGAACATGTAGTGAACCATCTGTTTTAGGAGGAGATAAAGCTCATGCCACTTGACTTGGTTTTGGGTGCTTCTCACGCAGAACTGTTTCCATGAAAATTTACAGTCCTGGTGAGCTTCTTGCCCTGCTTCTACAGACATATGGGCCAGAAATGGGGCTGACAGTCACTGCAGCAAGTGCCCTGATTCCCAATCACGCCAGTTTCTCCTTGCTGTAAGGCTGACAGTGACTGAATGCAACAGAAACCACCAAGCTGGTTCCTTACCAGTAAAGGCTGGTAATAGTCCAGTAGATCTGGGTGGGGCTGACTTAGCTACCTTTAAAACCAGGTTGTGGTGAAGTGAAAGAATAATGCTGTGTTACAGGACTTAGTCTTTCATTTAATTCTCTCCTTTAAACTGCTCATTTACACTTGGAAGAATATTGACCCTGAATGCTGAAAGTAAATTACTAAGTACACATTTTTCTTGATCTTCACAACACATAATAGTTCTATTTCTTTTTGACAGATGTAGGACAGTACTGACTTCAATTACTTTCCTTCATACCTCTCACCTCTCTCTCAATCTTCCCCTATTCTTTCCCATTTGCTCTCTTACCAGAAGAGGTGGGCTAGCACTCATAAACTGAAATGAGATCCAGGGGACCTGCTGTACAAGGAAGGATTTCTATCTGTCACTTAAAAATGAAGATACAAACTCCAGCCAATATTTGTTTGGGTCAATAGTGTCTTAAATCACTGTAAATAAATCCATTAGAGCCCACCTCTCAAAAGGTCTCAAATTTTTGCCATATCCTATCTTTTCTTAACAGTTTTACTGCTTTCAAGTTATGCTACTTTCAGGTTTTGTTTCTTAGTAAAGGTCATCACTAACAGAAAATGCAACCAATTTTTACTTTAAATGCTTGCCTGGTTATGATAAAAAAAATCCCTTTAGTAGTCTCTGTGAGTTTGGAAACATCCAATTTCTTTTGCAGTATGTGAAATGGGCTCTGACAGCACACTGAAAACCACAGCCTTGCCAAGGTTCATGATTTCACAAGTGGTCTCTAATTTTTGATTTATAAATTTTTGCATGGAAGTGGAGATTGGTTTCTCAAAGCTATTCATGGGCTGTAGCTCCGAGAAGAACCATGACCTACACAAATCCTGTAGTCTGCCATGTCCCACTTTCAGTGCAGACATCCACCCAGAATGCTGCCCTCAGCCTGTATGTATGTAGCAAGCACGTTATTAATACACATGCTTGAGGACAAGGCTACTTGGGTCAGGAGCAGCATTCATTGCTTTGCAGAATCAAACCTGTGCTCTGCCAAGCTAAGCACACGGGGACACATTTTGCACTGCAGTGTGTTCTCAAAGCAGCATTGTTAAGTGTCTTCGGTGCCTAAAATGCGGGGACACTGAGTTGAATAAACTGAAGAACAGCTCATGAGGCTAACTATGGGGTGCTTACAAGTACCTGAAATGATTTGGAAAGAGGCTATATATGGAGTTTGTGAGCTACAAGAGATTTCTTATAAAATGACCCAATATAAGAAATTCCAGGCTTGTTCTCCTCCTGTAAGATTTATTTCCTACAAAAGTATTCTTGTGTGAAAAGCAAGCCAATGCTACAATGTAAACCTTGCAACTGATTTCCATCATGCTAGCTATTCATTTACCCTTATTGCTTTGTTTTCAATGTGCAAAAAAATATGAAAAGGAATTATGGAAGGGAAAAAAATGGAAAGGGAAGAAGCAATGAATTCCTGTACTATGCAAATATCTACAAGTATAAAAGCTTTGAATTGGATGACATCACAGTGGAATCTAAAGTTAAACCATGTCAAAAACTCTTGAGTAAGCAACAGAGAATACTCTTGCTTTCACACAAGGACTCGCTGGACTATTTGGAATCAAATGGTGGAAGATTAAGCTTTTCTGAGTCAGCAACCTACAGGAGTTATTTTGTCATGTGTTACATTATGCCATGCCATAGACAGAAGCTAAAGAACAAACATGGAAGAGTAATGAAAAAACATTGGCACCGCAAAGCAGCATAGTGCTGATGCAAGAGGCTCAAAAACCTTTGAACTGGTGAAAGCAAAGAGAGGGAAATTTCTTTCTGACTTGAACACTCCCCTCACACTTTAACATGACTTCACTGTCTGATGTTTGTCTCTTCCTGAAAGCAGTCTGCGAAAATGGGGATGGGATGTGAGACACATGAAAATAACAGTGAAAATACAAAAGATACAGGATTGGATTTTGTACTGTATCCACTGTTGGTTTGATTTTATCCCACTGAAGCTACTATAAAACCTTCAGTAATTCAGCAGAGCAAAGCTGTAACAGGACTGTGTCCTTCCACAGATTTGATTCTTAAAAGAAATGCAACTTAAAGACTTGAAGGACAGAAGGAGCCACCAATCAAAAAGCAAGGAAAAACAACATCTTTCCTTATTTCAAGTGAGGAACTTTAATTTTCTTCCTTCTGAAGAGGAACTAGCTCTCTGAAGTAGGTAATGCCAGTGAATCAGCACATTTGCTAGACAAGGCAAAAAAAAAGACCTTTGCCTTTGCTGTCTGACTCCAAATTCTTGAGACAATTACTGCAGTTTGCTGTTTGTATAGAGAAAGTGTGGCCCGGAAGGAAAAAGACTTCCTCTCCTGAGGACACCTGTTCTAAGAAGCTCTGATAAATTGAATATGCATAGCACAGAAGAGACACTTGCAAAGTGTTAAGTAAATCACCTAACAAGTAACAAGGGAGGTGGGAAGAGAAAGAACAGAAGGATACAAGACAGACTATAGGATAAATTAAAGCATACACAGAATACCACAATGAATATGTATATCAAATATTTAAGCTATTTGATTTTTTCTTCATTAGAAGAAGGCATTTCTTTCACAGTTTCCACAGGCAAGCAGTGATTTTTATTAATTTTTCCACCTTTCCAACTTTGTAGATTAAAATGAGAAAATGCTTCATGTTAGCCTTACAATTAATTTCTATTTTAACATGAGATAACTTCATTCCAAATCCAAAACCTCTACATTATTTAAATTTGTGACTTTTCAGAATTTCTTCCTTAATGGTATCTCATTCTGATTATCATATATCCATGCAGGAATCATTCTAGAATGGAAAGATTTTCAGCTAAATAAAAATCCAGCTTGCTGAACAACTCAAATATCTTTCTTCTGACAGCTGCATTTGGTGCCCAAGACCTATGAAAAACATAACACACCCTAGATTTATTGTATTATCATAAAATTTTAAGCATACCTCCCTGATTTTGTGACTGATAAGATTGCATGCTGAAATAAGATTTGGGCAGAACTAAATACAAGATTGCTGAAAAATCGGACAAATCTCATGCCTGAGATGCTCTAATAACTTGCCATCACCAGAAAGGAGACATCTGCTTCCCTCTTGCTCTACCCCTACCAGTATATTTCAGTGTCATATCACTTCTTCCAGCCTTACACTTCCACTCTATGGCAGCAGCTCTGGAGCAAATTCAGCACTAAACTGTTCATACTTTTGCTGCATAATGATATATTGGTTCAGCAAGTTCAACCACTGCAGTATGGGATCAGGAGAGAACCAGAGGTGGTGCAGGGTGGAAAGGATGCTAATAGGCCAGCTTCAGTCTTATTCTAGAACTTAAAAATTAGGTGTCCTTTTCAGGCTCTTGCTATCTATAACACATGTCTTTAACATATATTTTTGCTAAGAGAATTTAGCAAAAATTGCTAAATCTTTATCTTTAATTGCTAAGAGACAACTCAGCCCTAGAGCTATTTTTCTTTTGTTCAATGTACTCAACACCTTCATCTCCCACTTGTCTCAGTGGGAGCAGAGGGAAGTCAATCCTGATGGGATCTCTGGATCCCATGCACAAAACGTCTGTCCTGGCAGCTAACAAGGAAGCCACTGATGGAAGTTCACTGCTCAGTGCCTTCTAAGCCCATCTACATGTTATTTGTCCCGCAGTTTTATATGTGTCACATTTACTTGTTTACGAAAATAATACCTGTGGTCATCTCAAGCATAGATATGATGGCTTTCTGTTGGTAACATGTTTACACCTTGCTAGAGGAACCTCTGCCCAACTGAGGCGTATTGTTGACTTCTCTTAAGAACTGCAGGTAGGCCAAAATTTTCACACATAACACCTATATTTAGCACCAAATTGACATGGAGGACTACATGACAGCAGGATGGCACTAGAAACTTTTTCTGGTAAAGCAGTGTGTAGCACGGAGTTGGTTAGAGGTGTGATTTTCATGCAGCATCGCTAACGTCAGCAAGCATGGACACAGTTAAAAAAACTACTTCTTGCCTGTAAAAGCTTATTTAATTGAGGGAACTGACATGAGATACAGCAAAAAGAGGTGTTTTGCTGATAGAAGTTGGGGTGGACATCAATAATGATCTAAACCAAGTGGGTGCACAGCTATGATCACACTGTGTCACAGAGGTACCTCTTCACTGGCTCATACCCACAGGGGAAAGGAGAGGAGGGACAAAGCATTGTTAGCTGGCAAAGCTGCTCCTGGTCAAAGCTGCATTTTCCTGAGGGGAAGGCAACAGTAGGAGTACACTAGAACCAGGTTTGTGGAGGAAGGTGTGCATCAGGTTTAGTGTCTTGCCTTTACCAGAACTCCACAGAGCTCAGGTAGTGGAGGATTTGTGAAAATTTTAAATAATAAAGTTGGAATATTTCGTGGCAAGTTTTAAGCACCCATGCTTAATATATATGTTCTGAATAGCTGGATTCCTGAGTCTGTCCACACAGACACAGTCTGAGACACTTAAAGTATCTTCATGACATCTCAAGAAAAAAATTAAGATGAATAGGATGAAGGCTGAACCCTATTCCCTGTGTCTGTGTGTGTGTGTCTGTGTGTGTGTGTCAGAGAGAGAGGGGGCAGGGAGGGAGAGAGAGAAGGGAGGAGAGAGAGATCCTTTTCCTTATAAGTGTGAAGGAAAGCTACCAACATACCACTTCACATAAACATCACGTTAAGCCCTACTGCTGTCAGGGCTAATTGAAATTTACAGGATTGGTACTTGCAGTATTAACCCAGGAACTGTCAAACTTCGTTATTTCCAGTGGAGTCTGACAGCCTTGTCTTAACATTAAGAAGTGTCAGTCTCTTTTCCCTTGATGACAGAGAAATAACATCTGCATTTCCCCACCCAGGAAGGCTAAAAGGGTATGAAAAATATGGTCAGTATTTCAGTGTTCTCAGGATCATGATGGTCCAGTCACATCTGTTGTCACAAACACAAAAGAAAAAAAAAGGTTATCCTGTTTACTTTATATTTTTACCTTTATCATTCCCTGTTGAGCCAAATGAATACTACAATTTCCCCTTAGCAGAAAGAGTGCTACAGTTAACACTTTTGATTAAATTAATATCCAGAAAAGTCCTTTCTTCCTTTGTTTACTATTGACTGAAAGGACTGAGCATAGCAAAAGGCAGAGAGAAGCAGCTTTTTGTCTTCAGAGATCTGTGTTCAGCTAAAAGCTTGGCCGTGATGTAGAGTCTGTATCCAGTACAAGCCTCCTTTATTGTATCAGGTTCTAAAGCACTGTCCACAGGGATGAATTTAATGTCTTTAAAAAAAGAAAAAAAAGCCAATATTAACACGAGCTGAAGCCTATTACAGTGTCCCGCACACAGATCTTTAACCACACTCTGTTATAGCTACTACTGATCTTTCCACCAGCATCATTGATACCCCTACCTTGCTGAGATGTTTATAGCGACAAATGTTCCTTGGTAAAAGAGTGAATATATATCTATATAAGCGAAAACCAAAATAAAACAAAACCACCCACAAAACAAAACCAGAATAGCTCCCCTACAAAAAACCCCAAACAAACAAACAAAACCACAAACACCCCCCTCTGAAAAAAATCAACCAACACCACCCCCTCCCAACCCTCCCCTTCAACTACTCAAATTCAAGAGCTTTCAAACTAACTTTCTGACATTTCACTTAAAATTACACTGGTGGTGAGCAGCTCCAAGTGGACCGAGTAAGGTCTCTGGGGCCAGCATGGATGGACAAATCCATCTTCCCCAGAAATAAATAATTGGAGGTAGCACTGTATATACAGCTACCTTTATAACAGTTACCACAACATCTTGCTACAGGAGTGAAGAAAATTTCTCAGAAATGAAAGAAGTAGCAGCTGCATTTTTTCAGTTCAAATCCAGGTGCTAAGCTTTTGCTTCCAAAAGCCCATGCACAGATCTGACCTACAGGACAGCCTTTTGAAAAAACAAGATTCCACTTCTCACCAGTGGTGCAGGTCACATAGAAAGCCAGAGAATGCAGCAGTACAGTGCAGCAGTGCAAACCAGTTAAGCCAAAACAAAGCAAAATGTACCAAATCTGAGCAAATTGCCCTCCACAGACAGTCTGAGACAAGCAGTTCAATCACACTTTTCCTTCTCTCACTTTCCGTCCTGTAGTTGCTTACCTCCTTTTTTCCCTAATGTCAAGTTGCAGTTGAGTGTGTGAACCCAAAAACAGTGGAGGATTTTGACTTAGTCTAGGGGAGTGAGAGCTCGTTCCAGCAAGTAATTCTTATCTGTAACTGGGCAACCATGATGTGGCACCCACAAGAAAAGAGGGAACCCAAAGACTTGGGACTCTTGTTTTGCACAAAACTTACAGAATGAACATTACCACCTACAGCTTTAAGAAACAGATATTTCCAATGTATCTGTCCATACATGTGTAGAAAACATTAAAAATCAGTGGATCAAATTACCACCACTCCATCAGATTACTTGAGACAATTGCTGGCTGTGAGCTATTCATTTTTACTGTTACTATGTTCAATGCTCCCAAGTTCATTAAGGTATTAACTTCAATGCACATAGGCTAGCATCTATTCTCACAGTCAATAGATAAGTGGCTAAAAGAATTAAAATCTTTTCTGTGATCATAAGTACAACAGATCTCATATCTCTTCTCATAAACACTCAGAACTGGCACATTTTCAAATACTCAAAAAACTTTCTGAACAAAAAATGGATAGAGATTCAACGAGGACAAAAGATCACAAGTAGTTTGATGAAGCTGAGAGGAAGAACATATTTCTTGCTCCTCTTCCATCTCAGTTCTTTTGGCTCCAATAAAAGCACAAAAGCAAAGGTCAGTGATCATCATTTTAGCTCCTCTTGACATAAACTCTCTATAACTACAAGAGTAATTGACAAAATCTTAAGTCAAGTCAGTGATTAGAATCACAGAAACAACCATGACACACTTCGCCTAATCCATTTATCCTGCTTACCTGCAGAGAGGCAATATTCAGAAGTACAGGAAACAACCTATTTGACATTCAGGTCCTTGTTGCTGGAGAAACCATGAAAAGAGAGAATTAAAGTGGAAGTCTATTTTAAAAATGCACAGTACAGGAGAGTTCCACTATACGAGGATAAATGGAACGTTCATTTATGTTGGAAGACATTAAAAAAAATTGAGGATTTTTTTTCCACACAAGTTCTAGCTGGACTATAGGACAGTCACAGGAAGCCAAGAAACCAAGAACACAAGAAGATAAAATAGTGGACTGGACTTCATTATACAGATATCAAGAGAATCCATATATATCATAACCAACCATAAAATTCCTGAAGGGATGCTAAACCTGGTTCACTAGAATTTAATGATTAGAGGATAATATACACCTTAGTGTCATTCACTGTCAGGTACTGGATGTTGTACTCTAACTGTAGGTCTGATCTAGTAGAGCAATTTCCATATTACTTATTTGGCTGAAAAACTCAAGCTCATTCACACATTTTCTCATATGTGTATCCTTTCGATAATCATAATGTAATTTACATCATTTGAAAACCATCCATAAGTGAGGCTTTACTGGCATGTACCTAATCCCACCTTTGGCATCTGTTGCAAACATTTTCAGGACATGAACAATTAATAGTATAATTACAGCTTTCATATTGGCTAATAGCTTTAATTCTGGGCAGTCATTTATATTGCAGATTTAGCAGCATTTAGCAGTATTTAGCCTTGAAACAGAGTCCAGTGTTATAAATATTAGCTAATAATTAATAGCTGTTTTGTTTATTGCAAAGTAGTGTTTAATAAACAAAAACAACAAAAAAAAGCAATAAACATTATCAGCATTTTCTGAGTATCTTCCAGTAGCTCTGTAATGCTTACATATCATCATCTTCTCCTGTTTATATAAATTACATCAATGTGTATTCCATGGTAAATGCTGATATATCAGGAAGTTATGGAAAAAAAAAAAACCATGTTTAGGCTGGCAAATTCATTTTTTTGAAAAACAAGAAGTCCAGGCAGAGGATGAAGACTATTTTCACTTGAAACAACAGAACAATTGGTTTGGAAAACAGAACTTAATGTGTGAGCTGGCAGCTATCCAAATATCCCAGAAAGATGTTCATTTTCTTTGCTCAGATGCTTCTCAGTCTCTTCCTGAACTCCTGGTTTATTGTAACAGTCAAAAGCTGCACAATCTAACCTCTCACCAGGTTTGATGATCCTTTGAAGGAAACAATTTTCACCTGAAGATCTAGAAAGAGGGGAATGTGGGTTTGATTCCACAAGCCGTAACTCCTAATTGTATGGATAAATTGTCTATGAGAAATATCATCATGTGGACTGGGTTTTTTTTGTGTACTTTCTTTCAACAACCCTTTATAATTTTGCTTTCATCCTTTCTCTCTTTTTTTGCCTCATTCAAATGCCCACATTGCAATGCATTCCTGTTCCCTGACACAGTAAGAATTCAGGAAAAACACTGTTGATATTTTTCTTTAGCTTATTTTTCTTTTCTTCTTTAAAAGGATGGATTTCCTAATGGCTATTCCCATGCTTCATACTTTGTAAAATTTGTATATAATTGACATTCTGAAATATTGCTCTTTGTTATACACAAACTTGTCCATTTTCTGTTCACACTTCAGCCTCCAATACTACACTGATTTTTGTCCCCTCCTTAAAGCCATTCATTAAGCTGAAAAATTGATAGACATCTTCATTCCTGTGCAGCTAAACTCACAGGGAATCAGTTGCCAATAAAAGTAGAAAAATAACTACTTAAAAGTGTCAAAGATGCTAATGGAATTCCAGTTAACTTGGCCTGGCTGAAAGCCAGAATATCTGGTAAGGCACTGACAGGGAGCAAAGATCTATCTGCTGCTTATATACTGCGTATGTTTTTCCAAATGACAGAAAAATTGTTTGGAAGAGGAGCAGTAGCAATGTGTGCTAAGAAATTTTTTGTCCTATCACTTCGTCTAATGTGTTATTGTCTTATGGTTAACTTGTTACTATCATTCAATGACCATGATTTAAAAGGAAAGAATGAGTAGAAAATGATTCACATGATAAGCAAGAACTTCTTTAAGTACTATTTGCAATTTCATACCTAAAAAAATGACAGAGCAAAGTTAAGAAAGTACAAATAAAACAGGTAACAGCAAATAAAATAATTAAGCAGAGAGAGCTCCTCCTTTGTGAGAGACTGAACTGGATGGAACTCCAAGTTGAACAGCAGATGGTTGAGGACCGGAGGACAGGTTTAGAAGCTTATGATGGCAATGGGCAAGGTGAGTGGTTGCAGCAAGTTCCAAGCTATTTGAACAAGGGGTTACACAATAAATAGGAGACCCACCTAGAAGTTATTTTTTAAGTAGTTAGCTTGGTTTTAAACAGGAATGCACCTCTGGAATATATTGCCACAGGCAGTTGTAGATGCAGAAGGTATCATCAGGTTAAAAGAGGTCTGAATAAATACGTAGACAACAGATCCATAAGCAGACACTAACATTAATAGGAAGTGATCCATTCTCCAACGTCCCTTATCCAGCAATTGTGGATGGTGGGGAAATGCAAAAGGAAAGGACTGCAGAGAGTAGCTAGGGGTGCATGCTGTTCCCAAATAGCATCTGCTGTTGTCACTGTTGGGGAAAATACACTGGATAGGAAAAAAGAGATCTAAAATTGCCCTGTTTGATTAGACCATCACTAACACTATCATCACATCCTCTATGCTCATCCTGTATCCTGATTTCTACATGCTTGTACCATTTTCAGCACAACAGGGACCTCTCTGTGCCAAAGGCTCAAGGAATCAAAATAAACTTTAAGAAGGTACACATAAGTCTACAGAAACTACATAACATGCTTGCTGAAGGCCTGATGCAGTTCCTAATTATTTGATGACATAATTTGTTCCAATTTTCCCTCCTCTTTTAAAAACAACAACATTGCCTCTAGAACTTTCAATAATGCATGTATCCTACCAATGAGGTATGTCTAGTTAGGTGTGATTAGAGGCAATAATGCCCTATTAACCTCAGATTAGACTTAAAAAGGTAATAAAGCAAATACATCCCAACAGAAAACCACTGCTCATTTAATAACTTCCCTTTATTTTTCCCTGCTGGAAATCAATACATTGCTATGGTAATTCACCTATTTTATCCTCAAACCATAATAACATACAGATCCAAGGAAAGAAAATTAGCCTCTACATAAAAGTATAAAATTAGCAGCACGTGTCCTTGCTATGATAATCAGAAATACTTAAAGTTGACCTCAAAGCAAAAGTAATTGGGTCTCTGCTCTTTTGTGTCTCTTAATTATCTCTGGAGGGGATATAAAAAAATTATCTTTTGTTTGTTTTCTGCATTAGAAATGCTGATGTTTTCTGCCTTGGAAGACTTGAGATCCAAGACTTCACATAAACCTGGAAGTGACTTGCATAAAAGGGGAGGATTCTTATGCTTTTCTGGCCTTGAACGTCACGTAAAACCAAATGTACAGAGCACTAGAATAAATGGTCCTGAAAAAAGCATTATGCATGTTTATCACTGAAAACAAGGCAGACAAATTCACATGCTTGATACCCATAAAAAACAGATGCAGTTTGGATTCTTTAACCTGGAAATGGCTTATATACAGTCATTTTCAGGTAAGCCATGGACTTACCATTCACTTATGCACTCGACAGAGCCCATACAGTTCTTCCACATTATTTTGGTAGACCTAGTTTCTCCATCTATTCTGCTAACAATGCAAGTTTATTTATTTGCCCTCGCCACCAGATTATGGCATGTGCCATATACCAAGTTTGTTGCTTGGTATACACTCATGAGCACATTTTTTTCTAATGAACACATAGCATTCTTCAAGGAAAAGAGGAAATGAAAGAAAACTGTCACACCCTTTTGAGCAGAGTTGTGTTTTCTGAAAGGATTTACAATTAATCCAGGTATGAATTCATGTCCCCTATCTTTTTTGTCTATCTAACAAATTTTGCAGTAGACATTATTATTCTTGCATTTTTTGATTGGTTGTTAGTTAAAAATTTTGTTGTTTTCTACTTATTCCAATAGAAAAAAAAGTTAGTTTCTATTATTTCCAATAATCTTGCAAATAATTGTAACATGGTCTCTAGATTCTTCTTACACTAGAGCACATAAGACCACCTTAATGCTGTTCTTCCATCAGTGACCATTTCTCGATAAAGACCTGTGGTCTGTAACAATATGTGCTGAGAAACCTAAACCTAGATTACCAGATGAAAGAATAGCTAACTTCTGCAGATAGTTCTTCCCTAGGAATAGCAAAAATCCATTCTTCTCATCCCAAAACCAAGGGAAGAATTAGAACTTTATCCAGTAAAGCATTTTCAACACAAGTTTAACCATGAGTAACATCTTTTAAAACAAACACTTGAAATTTAACCAAGAACTGAGAAATACAGGTGTGCTGCTGTTGTACAATTTGCATTTCTAAAAAAAATTTTCTCTTCCACTCTGCTTTTGTGTCATTTTCCAGTTCTTACGTTAGCCTCCAATGAAATAATCAGATTACACAAAGACCAGCAGCACCTCTATGCCGAATCCCTCTCCGGCAGGAGATTGTTAAAACCTTCCCTGAAAGATCTACTGATGTGATGTTCCCTGACTGTCCAAACGTAACACCATGCCGGCACTGCATCCTTGTGCTGGGGAAAGCTCCCTGGGAACAATACCTCGGTGCTTGCAGGCAGGAGGCTCTGCGTGACCGTTGAGTGCACTTGGATTTTACAAACTGTCATATGGCGAGATAGTGGTGGGTTTCAATGCCGGCACCTATTCAGTCAGCGCAGATGAACTAGAATCACCATTTCAGTTATATCATAGCTCGGGGCGAGAACATGTCACCCTCTTTATTTCCAGCTCAGAACAAGCTGCTTAGGCAGATGCTAACTGTGGTCCTCCCTGCCATGTTCTGTAGAGTGGCCTTTGTCTGGGTTAATTGAGCCCCCACTCCATTTAATAGGCTGTTGAAGTCTTATTGAAACAGAGCTAGTGCCGCAGGTTAAATACATTGCAGTGCTCTTGTTAATCCCCTCATTAACGGAGCTGTAAAGCTTGTTGAGAGCTGTGAGTTTGCATATATTATCAGAGAGTTCTTCACTCAAGTGCTATCAATAAAATGACAAAGCCAGTTTGCAAATAGTGAAATCAACAGTGACACAAAGCTCGATACCTTAAAAAAATAAACAAGTTAATAACTGATAAATCTAATTTTCACACTTGGGGGATAAAAAAAACAAGTTGAGGAATCTCCTTTTCTTATTGGATGAATTTAAAACACGAATTATGCAAACTCAATTATTTTCCTTGAGCAAGAGAACAAGCAAGAAAAACACCACTTCTTTAACAGGAGCTTCTGGCCGTGGTTTGGCTCTGGCTGTTCAGAAGTAACATAATGAGCCATGCACAGCTTAGCTGCACTTAGGAAACTCAAAGAAAACAAATGAATTCATAATACAAAATAAGAAGTGAATTTAGATATAAAATACAATGGAGCATATTGAGAAAATCTCATATGGTCTCCAAAGGAAAAGGAAGCCGAGTAGGCCCTGGAAAAAAGAGAGGAACATTTAGCATATCAGGGCTCTCTCACACCTTCCAAGAGGGGGAGCAGGAGAAAGGACTCCCCCAGTACACGCACAGAGTGATATGTCTGACTGTTGAACAGCAAAGAAATAGGACTGTGTGGATGATGTTTGCTAGGACACATGAGAAGAACTCTGAGCAGGAGAGGCAGCCGGTAAAAGCAGGGTGAGAGCAGAGCCAAGCTATGGTGCTGATGTTGATTTGAAGCAACAATCTTCCTTGTACTAAGGAAGACAGAACTACCTGAAAATGTATTTTCATGTCTATTCATCTTTAATCTTTTATCTGCATGGTAGGCATGATCCTTGGCAGATCAGAATTCCATAAAGAACCGTAAGCAAAAGCAGTGACTAACATCATTGAAACTGAACTATTGTAGTTACAATGTTGTTTTAGTGCCATCCAACTTTCTCTTTCTGTCTCTGATCAATATATAATGTATATATTTAGAAAAGCCCAGTAGGGTCATTTCAGAAACACGATAGCAACAGGCAAGGCCTTTACTGACACTTTCAGAAATTATTTTTCTAAACTGTAATATGAATGCCTCTGGTTGCCCCTGATTTTCCACTTCTTGCTCTGACTCACTGGCCTATAAGAAAACCTGATTTGCATTCTTTTCTTAACAGTCCCTCCTCTATAAATAGCTGTAATTCTGATCAGGATCTTCTTTAAAACTCTGGAATAAAGTAATAGGCAATATCTGCTCATCCATGCTACGAGTCTACCCTCTCCATGCACACCAGTGACTGGACTGGATGATGAATTTATTATAGACAACTCTTCACGGTATAATGAGAACTGTGTTTTCTTGGACACTTTCACAACTTAATCCTGAATGCTTTCTTCTGGGAATGAATATTACGCCATTTTTTTTTCTACTCTGGTTTGATGTTATTCTCTTTTTTGTTTGTTTGTTTTTTGAAACAACCAGAAAGTGGGGTTTTGGGGTTGTTTTCTGGGGGTTTTTTTGTCTTTCTTTACCTGCTTGTTAGTAAACTGTATAAACTGCAAACTCAATAGACTGTAGACTGTATACAGTTTATAGAGTAAACTATGAACTGTATCCAACATGATGTAGATGCAGAATATTTTTTTTCCAAATCACCAGGATGCTATATTTGCACAATAAAAAATCCTGAGAAAAACTGGACTCGAGATGATAATGTGCACCTAAAGCCCAGAAAGCCAATCGCATCCCGAGCTGTGTCCAAAGGTGGCCAACAAGTCTAGGGAGGTGATTCTCCCTCTCTGTTCTGCTTTCGCGAGACCTCACCTGCATCCAGCTCTGGGGTCCCCAGCACAGGAATGGCATCGACCTGTTGGAGAGAGTCCCAGAGCATGGCCAGGGAAAAGGCCAGAGGACTGTGAGGAAAGGCTGAGAGAGTTGAGTTTGATCCACCTGGAGATGGGGTGGCTCTGGAGAGAACTTATTACGGTCTTTCATTATATAAAGGGGGCTTGTAAGAAAGATGAACAGAGAATTTTTACCAAGGCATGTAGTGATAGGTCAGGGGGTAGTAGTTTAAAGAAGGTAGATTTAGATTGGCCATAAGTAAGAAATACTTTACAATGAGGGTGGTAAGACTCTGGAGCAGGCTGGCGATAGAAGCTATGGATGCTCCATGCTTGCAAGTATTCAAGGTCAGGCTGAACTGGGCTTTAAAGAATTTGATCTAGTGAAAGATGTCCCTTGCCCATGACAGGGAGTTGGATTAGATGATCTTTAAAGGTTTCTTCCAACTCGACCATGCTTCAATTCTAGGGAAAAAAATATAAAATTGGCAAAAGTTGGTCCTTTTGTTTTATCTCAGTCCTTAAAACAGCTTTTTTTTTCTTTGGTATACTTTAATAATAGTAACAGAAATGTTAATTTTGTCTAGTGAAATTGGATTATTGTTAAAGCTTCATTGCTGTCATTATGGGGGTTTTTATCACATCTTAAAATTTAATCAACCTGAAGCAATTATGACTCTCTTGAAAACAATAATAGATAACATAAATACCTTATTATATCCCGTGTTTCCAAGGTCTCATAAGCCAGTTTTTAACATCAAATATGTAATGCTTATGTATGGTACTCCTTTTTTTTACCTGAGTTAGAAGTCATGGTGGGACAAAAGGTAGTGGCCATGGTCAGGAAGCTCAACACAGTGCTTGAGAGTTGGCAAGTCTGCAAGTCTTGCACCAAATGTTGTTAGGTTTTGTGAGTCTATCCACTCTTTAACATGAAGGGTGCTATATTTAACATCCAAACCACAATAACTGTTTCTTGCTGCTTGAATCACTATTCACCCAGCTGCAGGTAGTGCTAATAACAGCTTCAGCTGGCTTACTCCAAGAACTTACTGCTTGCTTTGCCATGCTGGAGACTTACTGTCATTTACATGGAGATGCCTTTACTAAGCTTAAGCAGCATAAAATATCTGTATGCCCATGCTCCTGCACAGACTACAGAACAAGTAGCAGGCTGTTATTGAAAACTACATTAGTCCCTTAATAATTTCTGTGAGGCTGCAGTCAAGAGGATCACTTCAGTACATGCACAGAATACTCATAGTAACTCACAGAATCTCTGCAGTGTTTCCCACAGCAAAAGGTATTCCTCTTCAGCACAAGTCAGCCCAACCAATTGTTTTTCATTAGACTTAGCAAAATACATTTTGAAATTTTCTTTCATATATTTTTTTGTTATTCATATACCCTTCTCTCCATTCTTGAGGTCATCCATAAAATAAAAAAAAAAACAAAAGGAAGTGATTGCATAAGTGGAGAAAATGGTCCTTCATTACCTGGTGTAGTGGATGGAAGTTGCCTGTTTCCATTCCAATTCATAAAACTGCTGTCAGCAGAAGGAACTCCCTTCCTTTCCACGAAAAGTATACTGTTTAATAGCATCTCTATTAATAATTAAAGCCTTTGGGTTGCTGCAAGTGATTCGCAGAACACTCACCAGAACTTGCATTTCTTGATCAAAATGAGACTGTTGGTGAGTATAAGCCAACAATTTTTAATGGAATTTCCTTTGCTTCCTCCTCCTATTTCCCTCTCAGCAAAATATTCCACCAGAAACATTTTTCACTGGCTCTTTCAAATATTGAGCTTGTAGGCAGGCAGTGGCTGAATATATATTATACTGCTAGCACGGGTCCAATGAATAACTGTCCATCTGTACAAAGCTTGCTTTGCTCCCCATGGATCTAAAATGGCACCTGTTAAACAACACACAGATGGGTTTTATGTTTGCCAGTTGATCTAAATAAGGATAGTCGTTTTATTGATGGTGATCCTTGGCTGGCCATAATGCTCAAAAAACCAAGGAAAATTTTGGCATAGGAACACTATTAATATATTTTTTAAAAATATCTATTTAGATAGATTTGAGAAAAATAGCTGTTTATTTAATTTCTCCTTACTACTAGGCAAGAAAACCTGGGCTTTATCTGAAGAGGTGAATATCTAGCATTAATCCATAACTCAGCTTGTGAGTAATTCAGAAAAATCTCTTCAACCAGCAACTTCCCTCTGAGGCTATGACAAGCAAAGAACATTGTCTATTTGACTTTATCTAACCTACATTTCTTTTCCGGTCTAGAGAAGCCCATGTGATATGATACCCCTTCAGTGTTGTGTTCTACTGTCATACACCAATGCTTTAATGTTCAGAGTCTACTCACTCACCCAGCTAACATCCAGCCTTCCACTGCACACAGTTTCCATAATCTTACAACTCACACAACATTGTCCTCTCAACTCAGTGCTGTATTTAAGCTAAGCAACAGGGATTTCGAGGCCGTGGTAACGTGTTCCCTTTTTGTCTCAGTCAGTCAAGAGGAACATTTACTAGGAAAAACCTGATTGGCAAAAGAATAAATTATTTATTTATTCCACAGATTTTTAGTGTAAACCTTTAGGAGTCTTTGCTGAACTTCTCATGTAGCTTGCTGGGAGTAAACTTTCACAGTAACAGTGCAGGACATCAGTTTCACAGAATATCCCCGCTTCTCAGTACCAACTCTTATCTCTTCCTACCAAAATGTCTCATAAACACTAACATCCTCTCTTGCTTACAAGGCAGGAAGTTGCCTTCCACGCTTGGGTTAAGCATATGCTGAATTGTGCTAATAATCTTTGCAAGAGATGGGTATTTTTGATAAGTTTCTTTGTTTGTTTGTTTGTTTGTTTTGAGATTTCTGTAGCTTTTATTTCTACACACAGTTGAAGAAAGAGACCAGTTTAGAGCACATTCAAACATATAATCAAGAGAATTAGGACTACATTTCTGTGTAGCCTGGGGTTCCATTGGTGGATGAGCTGTTCTCCCTTCACAGCTTGAGAGGTTTTTGGCCATTTTTGGAGATCACATGGTCAGAAGAGTGCTCCAAATTATTTTTGTGTGCTCTTCAGGAACACTACCTAAACTGAGGCCATGTTATAATGAGTTGCAAACAGTTGCTTTTGCACATTAGAAAGAGAAGAATTTCCAGGTTGTACAAAAGTTACACATACCATGCACTGAGAAAGGAAGGAAGGAAGGAAGGAAGGAAGGAAGGAAGGAAGGAAGGAAGGAAGGAAGGAAGGAAGGAAGGAAGGGAAAGAAAGGAAAGAAAGAAAGAAAGAAAGAAAGAAAGAAAGAAAGAAAGAAAGAAAGAAAGAAAGAAAGAAAGAAAGAAAGAACAGGCAAACAGCAATATTTATGTTCAAATGAACTTGAAAACACACATGTAAAATTAAAGTTATTTCAGCACCCTTGCCCCTACAGAGGGAAAATAACTCAGTGAACTTTTCAGAACATTAGAACACCAGTCTCTCTGCTAAGCTCTTTCCCTCAAGGAAAAAATATTCTGATGACATTGACTGTGTGTAGACTGCAGTTTTTAAGAAAGCCTTAGGAGTGATTCAAACAGTTACTTCTCCCTGCTTGGGTGTTGTATACCCCATGGGCACTTTGAAATTCCCATGCATGATGACAGATGAATTCAGCTAGACAGTCCTCTGGACTGTTTTCCTTCTAAAAGCATTTAAATTATCTCAGACAACTCAGCTGAAGAATCAGATATTGCCTCCTGTGTGTTTAGAACATTTTAGAAAATGTTTCTAAAACTACAATTTTCTTTTCATTTTTCTTTTAATGCCTTTTCCCTCAAAAGCTTAAAGAAGGAAACCCACAAGTTAGGTTTAATAATCCACAATTTTGATTTTCTTGTATGGAGTCCTCAAGATCATTCAGAAATGGAGAGAGGAATCTCACAAGGACAGTCATCCACTAACACCATAACCTTAGACCAAAGATGAGCCATCTGCTAATATACTGAGTACTCAGACCAAGAATCCCTTATCAGTTATCTCTCCATGAAATCAGCAAAGAGATTTATTTGACTAAACATTGGAAAAAGAACAGCCTGGAAAAAAACATGAAGGAAAGTGAATTAAAGAAGTACCAGGTCTTCACTTTTGATATGCGAGTTGTTGGCTCTGTAATGAAATGTGTGTTGACCACTTGTACAAGAGGAGCTCACTGCAAATAATTTGTGTTGTCATATACTGTGGAAGTCACAAAATGATCCATATTAGGTACAGTGCATGAAAACAGGGACAACAAAGTTTTAACTGTTCCTAGCCAGGTACGGCTCCAGACCTCAGCGCCCCAGCAGAGCCTGTTGCATCAGCTCACCACAGAAGATGACAAGGCCTTGACTCCTCATCTCTCTGTTTCACTTGACCAAACATGTTAATAGAGCTAATGCCATCTTATTTTCTCACTTTGGTTCTACAGAAGGTGACCAGACAACAAGTGTGAGGTCATTTTGGAAAAAGGGGGACTGCTGAGGTAAGGGTCATCGAAGAGGCAAGGTGCAAGAGTTCAGGATCCTGCCTCCTGGGAAAACTGAAGTTTGCACTCCGATTTCTGCATTTTTACAAATTCCTTGTCATAAATTGTATCTCCACCTTTTTAGCCCATTTATCTTGTTTGCTAGAGTTCATCTCTCTCTAGTTTGGTAGGTAGGGAGGAATGTTCAACATTTGCAAAAAAACATGTAGCTGTGATTAGAGAATTGTAGGTAGAACACATCACCATTACAGCCCATAATTGTCACACATAATTGCAGTGTCCTCTTCAGAGCTAAGTTCACTTTCTTCTGTGGAATAGAGATGCCCAAAGTTGCTGTAACCTGCTGCTGTAACTGCTAACAGCTGCAAAGCAAAGATCTGCTGCTGCAGCTGGACGGCCGTAGGGGACAATGTCATGAGCTGTGCTTCTGTGTTCCTAGACAGAGGTTGCAATTAGAGTTCCGTGGGAGCTGTTATAGGAGTGGCTTCTCTGACAGGATCTCCAGGAGGATGAATCTACTTATTCTACAGTCACTTTTCGACAGCAGATTTGTCTCAGCTCATAATTAACCATCAGATCAAATCACACAAAGCTGAATGATCCACAGCTGTCTGCAACAAATTCTTCCTAATTTTACTCCTTGTTTTGCTAACTGCACATTCCCAACATCTTTGCTTATTCTGAGCTCCAGTATATCTAGGTATGTGTCCAGAGAGAAAAGAAAGCTGTATACGCTTGTTTCCAGATGTAGTGGTAAAGTCAAATTAGATTCTTCCACTGTAATAAGAAGCATATTTGTTTTATCTAAAAGGGGCAGGCTGAGTCAGGCTATGTTACCTGAGCTTCCAGGAGTCTCTGCTCTAAATCCAAAACAATCTAGCTGAGAAGGAAAGACTTCTGAATGCAGCTGTCATCCCCCATGTGCAAATACTCACCATCCCAGGAGCAGCAAAGTAAGACTGGCCATTTTGTGAGAGTGCCAAAAAGACAGAAGGCCATCTGGAGCTATAGACTAATCTAAAAGCAATGAAGTCAATACAGCCTGGTTGATATATAGTACATAAGGCTCCCTTACAGACAGATTAGTCCCTGTAGTCAGGAGAGACTGGACATTATGTTATCTGCACTAGAGAAGCAAACACTGACAAGCTGTAAGAGACAAGCTGGCAACAGGGCACTCAGAAAGAGCAGAGAGTAGGAAGTGGATCACAGATAGATTTGTTTGGGATTAAGAAGTTGGGGAAAGAAAGTGGCTGAATGTAATGGACTCAGCTGCAAATCGGTGTGTGAAAATTCCTGCCTGTCATAACTTAAGACATGTTATAATTTGTACAGGTAGTTGGGAAAAGCATAAAGTTATTATGAAGATAACATGGGAAGAAAGGAAGTAAACTGTGAGATTCAAATCAAGAGAGTAAAAGGTGAGTGCTAACACATGCAATCACACCAGCATAACCCAATGTCTCAGTGGTCAGTTGTGTTCATTTCGTTAAATGTGATAGTACCATGTGCTTATGCAAACACTCAGTACTGGAAGACAGGACATTTATACACACAATTTTTTACTGTCCAGAGTGGGAGATCAGGATTGACTGCTATACTCGAGGGCTGAGGGACAGTCAGTGTTGCACAAGCAGTTAGATGAAAGAGTGGGCAGTCATCCAGTGACTTCCAGACCTACAGTTTGCTTTCAGTAGCTGGTAAATTATTTGCATTGGTGCCTTTAAAATACTTAGAATAAAATGAGATCTATACATTGTAAGCTCTTCAAAGGAGCTAATTTGTAAAAGTTCTTTAAATGACGCAGTAGTATAGCAGGTAAACGAGAGGGCTGACATAAATTATGAAGTTCTCTAGTCTTTTGTCCAAGCTTAGTAAAGAGCAACTACAGAAGCTAAGTGGGCAAAGAGGAGAAGGCAGAGGAGATAAATGAATTGTACAGATCAAAAATGGTGAAGCAATAAGAAACAAAAAGTAAGAAAAATGGTTGCCATGGCATGAGGTTATCTGTGGTGTGCCACAAGGTTCCATCCCAGGGCATCTGTTGTTTATCAGCTGTCTGGAAAGTGTTTTGCTGACGTTCCCAAACTATTCAAGTAGATCAAGACCAGAGAAACTGTGAAAAACTTTGAATGTCTCAAGCAAGTTGAGTGAATAGAAAACATGACGGCAGATGAAACCAAATGCTGGCAAGTCTCTTTGGAACACTTTAAAGGAAATCACTGGAACTGCTCACTTTACTGGGTTCTAAACTGACTGTGCCTCAGAAAAAGACTCAACAAACACTGTACTAGATCAAAAAAGACCATTATTTATGAAGAAACAGTAGTGGAAAAATCAAGCAGTTAGTGGGCTATGCATAAAATAAAATGATAATACAACAGAAATAAAATTATGTATGTCTATGTATTGCAATTCAGTTAACTAAAAAATCTCTTGTCATCCGGAACACTGCACAATTTTAATTACCCCTATCAAAAAGGTGACAGAAGAATTAACTGAGATAAAAAAAATAATAGAAACACACTGACAGAATCTCCTCTGTTTGCCTTAGACAGAAGGCAATTAAGTGGGAGCACACAAAAAGAATCACAATAACAAATAACATGTTCTCAGTAGAAGAACAAGGGAGCATCCACTGAAATGGAAATTTAGTGGCAATTTCAGAGCAGCAATAGGAAAACCTTTCACACAAAGCAAAATTATA
Organism: Aleadryas rufinucha; assembly: GCA_013397815.1. NCBI lineage: Eukaryota > Metazoa > Chordata > Aves > Passeriformes > Aleadryas > Aleadryas rufinucha. The sequence goes on along the minus strand of VZTH01004248.1, from coordinate 1,091,657 downwards.
TATAATTATAATTATAATTATAATGTTAAATATTACACAACAGATAATTTCAACAACCAGCAATTACAGCTTTTGGAAGCACACTCTTCTACACAGTCAACCAACTCCCTGGCAATATGCTGCCAGACTTCCTGCAGTTTCTTTGACATATCTAGTACTAGCTACTGCTCAAGGTAAGACAATATGCCTTAGATCTCACTTACTCTGGACACTTCTATGGATAATTACTGAAATAAAAATTATTAGTACTGTATATAGTCCATATTGACATTGAAGTTTTTTGTTGAACGATTTTATTTCAAAACTTTGCTGCTTGATCTGTTTCCACTGTTGTGGTTTTAGCCCCAGCTGGCAACTAAGTACTATGCAGCTGCTCACTCACATGCCCCATCTCACTGGAAAAATCCACAGGTTAAGAACAGTTTAATAATGACATTAAGTAAAATATAAGAGCAACTACAACAATAATAACAATGAAAAAGAAAAGGAAAAAAAAAGAGAATAAAACAGAAGAAAAACAAGTTCTGCACACTAAAATTGCTCACCATCCACTGATCAATGCCCAGCTTGTTCCCAGTCAGAGACTAGCACCTCCTGGCCATCTCCCCACAGTTTATATACTGGGTATGGTGTTCTGTATTATGGAATATCCCTTTGTCCAATGCAGGTCAGCTGTCCTGGCTATGCTCCTTCCCAACTTGTTGTACAGATCCTCACTGGCAGAGCATGGAAAACAGAAAAGCCCTTGAATTAGGGTAAACACTACTTAGCAACAACTAAAACATCGGCATGATATCAACATTATTCTCATAATACAACAATGTACCAGCTACCAGGAAGAAAATTAACTCTATCCCAGCTGAAACCAGGGAACCACCTATTTTTAACTGGAAATAAAAAGCAAGGAAACTAGCAGCATAGATCCCTTCTCCCATTTCTTGCAGAAAAAGTGTTGTAAATTCCCTTTTCCCTTACAGGGGTTTGAGTGGGGGAGATGCGGGATATTTCTTTGACCATTAAGTTGCTACTATTGATAGCAGATATCTATTTATGTTACACATTCACTTACTCACTCAAGCATTCACTCATAAATACCAGTCAGAGCAATAGTAGGGACAACATCTCCATTGTATTCTTGGAAGTTAAGGATCATGCTGAAGCATCAGTGGCTTCCAGGTAGTTACTCAGAAAGTCCTTCAGAGAGTCCTTCTGTTTCATGAGGTGGGCATATAATCCTGTATTCTTTTCATCCAGCAGCCACTGTCTCCCAGGATGTGGTCCAGGTTATACAACCCACTGTTGATGCCAGCATGTTCGAGTAGCCTTGCATCAATTCAGCAGGCTCAAGGTGCCCTGAGTTTACTGGTTGTTGCAAATTCAACATGACTACTTGTCTCCAGATCTTATCCTGAGCAAACTTTCACCAACTGCCTTCTCAGCACCTACTTTTCCCCTTCTTGGCTTGTAGATAGCTACCAGAGTTAACACAGGCTTATGAGAAAGTATTGATTCAATCAATCCTGCCTTGAGTTTTGTGCCAAGGCTTGTGAGTAGAAGCAGTGCAAAGACATCTCTGTCCACCAAATCTAATTCCTTTACAGGGGAACTTGCTGTCTCCACATGTATTTTTAAAGTGTGGATACAAGCCAGAGTAGAAAAGGAGCAGCTGAAATGGCAGGAGGCAGTGGAGCTATCATAACAGTTTTTTGCAGAAGTGTCCAAGTTTTGTCTGGAAAGTTGTGTTCATGTCATGTCCTTAAAGTCTGTGGTATTAACACTTAGCCAAAACAGGGTGTTGTACAGCATATCCTGTACCCCAGCTTCCTGTGGTTACATCTTCAGGGGACTCCTCTGTGAAATATCTTATAAATGGATATTGGCCGTATCACATATGCCAATGTAGTACATTCAACAGTTGTGGCTCTTGCTCCACAAATGCCACGCAAAGTAATAATAATAATAGAGATGTCAAAATATATTCATACTACTAATCTTTGCCAGCAACTTGGGTTTTATGTTGTGTCCTGCTATAAATATCTCCGCATTTATTAAGACCTTCCTGCAAAGAGCAGGAAGTCTTGCTTAAATTTTACACAAAATCAATCAGAATCAATCAGAATAATTTAAGTTTCTGAAGGGCCAACCTAAAGGTTGCCTAAAAGATCAACACTGAGACCTGACTTGTAAGTAGAACAGGTTGCTCGGGGCTTTGATGAGTTATGTTCTGAATATCACCAAGCATGGAGATTCCATGATTGGTCTGAGCCCCATTTTCAGTGTTCCTTCATCCTCACTATGTTCTTTTCAATAGCCTTCTACAACAGAGGCTTCTCTAATCATCCTTCTGACTCTTCAATGCATTTGCTCCTGCATGTCACAGAATAACAGCATGGCTGAGTTAGGAAGTGACCTCTGAAGGTCACCTTGCCCAGTACTCAAGCAGAGCCACCAAGAGTTAGTTGCCCAGGGCTGTGTCCAGACAACTTTTGTATATCTTTAAGAATGGAGACACCACAACCTCTCTGAGAAGCCTATGTCCGTGCTCAGTCACCCTCTCAGGGTGATTCTTTATGTTCAAAGGGACCTTCCTGTGTTTCTATGGGTGTCCATTGCCTCTTGTGCTGTCACTGGGTGCCACTGGAAAGAGCCTAGCCCTGTTCTTTCTGCATCTTCCCTTCAGGTTTTTGTATACATTGGCAAGATCCACCCCCCCCACTGGTAAGATGCATACCATAACAAAGTACAGACCCCCCCATATGTCCGTATTTCTCTTGTACCCAGTGCCTCAAAATGGAAACTGACTTCCACAAGTGATTTCAAAGGTACCAAGTAGTGGGGGACAGTCATTTTCCTCAGCCTGCTGAGGAAACAATATGTATGACCACTTAGACACTCATAAACTAAACACCAAAATCTTCCCATTAGCCCACACACATCTACTGGGAAAGTCCCTGGAGCTACTAAAAAAAGAACTAGAGCACATGGGCAAAATATGTACACATCACACATTCTGACGAATACCAAATATAATACCTGTAGTTTTTACATTCTTTGGATTGCAGTGATGACCTGCAAAAATTACAATCATGACTCACAACAAATTCTGGGAAAAAAAGACCCTGAAAACAGCAGTGCTTTACAACGTACTAGGATGTATTTGAAAAAAAAATAACCAAACAAATTGTCTGTGGGTTAACAGACTAACCACTGGTATCTTCTTCCAGCACTGTGCCATGTTATATGTGCATCCATGTGAAGTTTCCTCCTTCAGAATGAGACCCGGGTAATATCAGTCCTTGAGTGACATGCAGGGATTCAGTGTAGAATCTGCCTTGGTCTATAAAGAAGGAAGAAGCCAGCTCTGCTGCTGATGCCTTTTAGGAAACTGCGTAGCACAATCAGGCCTGTAAATTCTCAACCTTGAGAAGGATGCTGAAGTTGCAGAAGCAGAGAGACTGAAGCTAAGCCTTCACAGAAGACAGATGGTTCCTGTATGGTCATGTTCAGAAGGTGGTAAGAATTGTTAATGATGCAGGAGGAGAAGATGTAAAGAGAAACATCTGTAAATATCCCCAATATTTGAGTTCCAGAGCAGAGACTGGCAAAAGACCGATGTTCTTTCTCTGATGTACTTATGCATTATTTTTTATGCAAATCTACTCCACAGCAGGAGGAAGATACAAGATGAAAATGGAGGCAAAATCTGGACTGCAGTATGAGGTGAGGAGGAATAATGTGACAAAAAAGAAGACCCTATTAAAACAAATGTATACTGAATGAATATCTCCTATGCTATGTGCAAGTTTGAAGAGGTATGCAAATCAGACAAGGATACAAAACTTTTCCAAGCCATTCCAAATTTAAGGTAAACATGAGCCCATGGAATTATAAAAATGAATAGGGAATTGCCTCTCTGATCTTTTGCTATATTCTTTTAGCTATTAAGTCAACAGAAAAGTAACATTTTCCTCCATCATGTGTTATAAACACCGGTTCCCACTTCTTTTAATTCTTACCAAGAAACTGAAGTGTGTACTTCATCATACTGGTGGTGACATTAATCAGTGGGTGACACTGTGCACCAGACATAAGTAATAGGAACAGATAAAAGAGAACAGCAGAAAATTTAGCAACTTAGTCAAAATCCTTATCCATATTTTTGAGAGTAAAACTTTTTCTGTAACTGCTAACAAACAATGGTCAGCAAGATGATATCCCCAAGGGTTGATAAATTTGGTTGAAATTAATCTCACTGTATGTATTTTCAATTCTATTTTGTATGTTCTTAAATGGATTTGTGGAAAATAAAAGTACAGGCATCTGTGTGTTTTTTCCTTCACAAATTTAATACACTATCTGTGCAGGTCACTTCAGAGATGGGCAAAATTCAAGGAGTGAAAAAATGTCACATTTAATTAGGACTATGAAAACAGCAGTGAATTACACTCCTCCAAAGCTGTTGAGACAAAATTATATGCATTTCATACTACTTTAAAAAAGGCTGTATTCTGAGGTAGATTCGTGTGAATCCAGAGCTGTCCACTGAAGTTATGTTGGTGTAAACCTGGAAAAACTAAAATCCAGGACCATCCCAAAGCACTTTCATTCTGTAATTTTCTGGAGAGTAGGTTCCCAAATAATATACACTGGAATAAACAAGAAAATAACTCCACCACCAGCAATAGAGTTATTTGTGAGAGATAACTACAGGAATGAAACCAGAATCCTGTCCTCAAAACTGCAAATATTCCTGCTGAGTCTCTTTTCTTGTGATGGAAACAGATGGTGGGATACATCAAGGCCAGATTTTAATCTCAGCTGTAATCATGTAAGTCTAAAGCTGTTTTGCTGAAGTCTTTGCAGGGGCTTGTTTTCACAATAGAAAGTGGTCAGTGGCTTAAGGTATTCCCAACCCCTGGCTTGTTTTCATTGGCTTGCTCTCCCCTCAGGGATTTGGGTTAAAATGAAACAATTAATAAAACATGACTTTTTCAACTTGGATCAACTCCCTGATTTAATCCACAAAACTGACTCACAACCACTCACACCAGGACAACTTGGAGGGTGATGTCCTATGACAAACACCAGAGCAAGTGGGACAGGAATACTATTTAGCCAACAAACATGAAGCTGCAGCCTCAAGAGGTTAGCAATGACCAGAGGGCTAACACAATGATGTAAAGCAAGAACTCAGGCTAGGAAAGGAAGAGAACAAGTCAGAGGATACTTTGATAAGTTAGAGGTTACTAAATTACATATACCTGGTGAAATTTATGGTGGCCCAGTGCCCATAGGGAACTGGATAAAGTAACTGAAACCCATTAGCAATTGTTTTTTACAACTTTGAGGATACAAGGGGTGCCAAAAGACTGGAAATAAGTAACCAGCATGCTGGCTTGCACAGGCAGAAAGAAGAGCTGATAATAATTTTAACCCAACATATGTGTATGCAGTCAGTGGACAGGGCAGGCATACTTTGCCTCACACAGCTGTCCACCTCCCTAGTGTTATCACTGCTATTTTTACTATTTTCAGCTGTGAGGTAAGCCAGGTTAAGGAACCAATTTTTCTGTAAACTCTTCCCACTCCCCCTTTACTCCATGCCTAAAAACTGTGATAATTCTGCTGGAACAAATCCTTAATTTTACTTAGCACGTGGCTGTGTAGACACCAATGCCATGCAAGAAAAAAAGGACAAATAAATGATGTGCAAGGAGGAAAACAGGACAGCCCAAGTTTATTTTTGTAACATTACTACACGATCATACCTAGCAGCTGCCCGGCCTAACTCAGCACAATTAATAATCACATACAAGTCCAGGATCTAATAAAGAGAAAAGCAACAGCTATGATACATTTGTTAAGATTAAATCAGGTCAGGCAAACCGAATTTCCATCTATGACAAGTACCAGACAAGGATAGAAGCAGTACCCATACTGTAATTAAATGTCACTTATATTCTGCCACTATTTTCTGCAACATTCTTGTAAATCAGGTATGGCCTGGACAACTAGCTGCTAGATGGGCCTACTTTGTGAACCAAGCTGGAACACAGAATTATGAATCTGCATGTGAAATATGAACAAAATTAAATGAAAATACCACCAATATAGCAGGGAGGCATTTCAACATTTTCATATGGGAGCAATATTTTAGTATATTGGGGACCTAGAAACAACAGACTTTCTTTATACTACTTTCATTTGTAACAGAGACATAAAAACTACAAAATTGACAGAATTATATTTTCTGTATTTGGCATTTCTTTTTGTCTTGGTTTATAATTCAGTTGTCTTGGAACTGTGCCCTTGCTGGTATTGCTTCCCTGTGACTGAGATTATATCAATCAAATCCCAAGGAAATTCAGTAGAAAGGAACTAAAAAGAGTCAACATAGAAGTAGGGCTTCTGTTTCTTCCATAGTAACTTACTTAAACTTCATGTTTTAAGCAATAACTGAACCGACATACCCACTGGAGTCTACTTCTATACCTATATACTTGATTATATAGAAAAGCACTTACACTTTATTGTTTAAATAAGACTTTTTAACTGTTCTACTATCTTAAATTATTTTAATGCATTTTGCCTTTCATACAAACAGGCAGTTTTTTCTACTAGCATTTAAAATAGCCATTGTCATTGCTGTATTGATCTGGCTGATATATTTATCCACTTGGAGAATTAGTTCTTCCACTTAAACCTAGAGTGAACTCACAGAATTTTCTAATCAATACATTAGAAACCCTTGTCTCTGAAAATGCAGAATATCTTCTGGAATTGATATGTATGCTCCAAATCTGTGATATGAGTTTGATTATCTCTGCTTTCTATATTTCTCAAAGGAATTCCAAATAATATCTGTTCTTGCAGCTCTCAATTTTCTTTCTCTCAAATAATTGTCCATAGCTTTTCTGTATCAGGACAATTAAAGCTCAGTTTATTTTTGTTTGTTTCCTTGCTAAGTCATCACTTAAATTCTAATTCCTTTAACATAGGATGGGTGAATCAGTCATTTTTGTTTCATGTCTGCTGATCTATCTTGGCTAGTAGGTGGCATCTATGCCATATTTGACTTCAGCACTATTTGAAGCTCTACAGCTATTTGATCTGATTAATCTGTAAATCCATCTACATTTAAGCATTTTGCATATAAAAGACAGCTAAATTTGAGGGAGGTTTTTTGAACTATAAATATCCTTACAGTAACAGTTAAATATTCTAAGTCCCACTGTACATCAGAAAAAAAGAGAAGAAAATAAAAAACTCCCCTGAATATCACAATTCACTAAACCCACCAGCAATTCAGTGTTCTAGCTACTTTCCCTTTTGGTTCCTTTGCTAAATGCAGTAGTCTGCAAGGCTATGATACAAACCAGTTGAGAGTAGCTAGAATTACTGTGGCTAAGAAAAAGATCCCCATGGAGCTTCCACAAAAGGTATAAGAATGACCAGATCTAACGTAAAATTACATATTAGCAACAGAACACATACATTGTGTTGGATTTGTGTTAATCTTTGAAGTGGGACAAGATACAAGATAACAGAAGTAACTCAGATGAAGAGATTTCCATCAGATTTGTAAGTGTGCTGCTAAATATCTCTCAGATATACAAAGGCTTTGCAAAATAATGTATTTATGTTGCACACATGCTATACTCAGTAAAGAGACAGTGTATTATATCATGAGTCACATGAGATGTATTCAAACTGCTTTGAATCAATATGCTCCTTCCAGATCGTCATTTACCAAGCAGCTTTCTCACTAGAGTTGCTGTATTAGATCTAACTCATTTGTTATGGGTGAAGTTTTGCATATGAAACTACGTCCAATATAAAAAACCCAATGTCTCCAACATGAAACCCACAAATAAGTAAAATGTACCATTCCTTTCAAAATACCAAATTGTTAATTTTGTACCAGTGCACAGTGTTCTGTGTGATATAAACCAAATTAATATAAGGCCTGACAATTCCATAGGGATTTTATAGTGAGAAATGATACCCTCTCTCAATTGTAACAGCTATATGAAAATCACTCTTCTTTGCCATTTCATTTTGCACTGCTTTGTGTAGATGAGGAACCATATTTTTTCTGAGTATCATTTCATATCATCTCTTTCTGCCCTGCAGATACTCATGGGCTGAAACTAAAAACCCCTTTGGAGACCAGAGCAACGATGGTGACAAAACTCCATGTCTGTCCATGTCCACAGCAAACAGAACCTGCAACACCTTCCTGTGGCACAGTGGTGAGTATGGTCTGCAAACCCCTTTCATTTCTGTGGATCAGAATCCATACAGGAGACCCAGAGGAGAGCAAGATCTGAGTTTCTCAGAGCAGGTGAGCTCTGTTACAGCTGCATAGCAGGGAAACTGAGGGACAACACATGGAGCTGATATAAGATGCATGTTGATGCCAGGTAAAAAGCACAGTTCCATGCTGATCAAATGTTGCCCAGCTGCAACGAAGTGCGATTCTCACAAAGATGCCTAAGTGCACTGATGATGTCTCCTTTATAAGGGCAAGAAAAATGGATGAAACCCAGCTTCCATTGAAGTCAGCTGGAGCTTTGGCACCAACTTAACTGAATCAGCATTTCACCCCAGAACATCTCTGTCGCAGGCTAGCAAGGAGATTCAGGAACTTTAAGCCTCTGTCATCTCTCTAGTCTTCATTTGGCAAAAAGTTACTCAGCCTCATGAAGAACTGCACCTGCAGCATATGGCTGGCACTACAATTTCTCACCCTGTTCCACTGACAACTCTAAAGAGACCAATTCAGTAAAATATTATTCACCAATTACACCAGTTTCTAAGGAATGTACTTGGAAAAAGCATGAACTGCACTACCTCTCAGTCAAGCACTGATTCTTCTGCTCTCAAAGCTCCCTTTTTCCTTTTACCAGTGTTGCATCATTCTGTGTTGCATTTGTAAAGGAAAAACAATCCTTAGAACAGTTTTCTACCCATCAGCCTGCCTTGCATTCTTTCGCTTTAACTAATGCCAGCAGAGCTGCTATTGCCCCTTTGCAAGGCAACATGAAGTTTACTGATGAGCATTTTACCTTAAAGTATCACACAAATCTCCCACAAAACACTGCTTTAGCAGAGTCATGTTTCAGAATCCCAGGATTTCTTCCCCACACCTTTTTCTTTTGGTGTTAACTGGCCTGTACAATATAATATTTTTTCAATCTTGTGATTTCTGGTGTCTCCTGCAGATGAAGAGTGTGAGCACACTGCTATTTTTATGTTGCCTGAAGCCAAATAATTAACAATTATGTTGCATTCAGCAATTATACTGCACTGTGTACCTTCCAAGGGCTGTACAAACATTAGTTTGGCTTCATAAATGTCAAGTTTTACAACTTAAATCTGATCATGCCTGGTTAGTACTCTGAATAGAGCTCTTCCCTCCTGCCTCCCCAAATCCCAGAAATTCAGAAAGGAAATATTTGAGAGATCCAATTGAGTGCTATCCAGAAATAGATGAAACTATTTCAGAATGCAAACTTTTGGAATATTAAAAAGGCTCTCATTTTCATGGAGTTATACTGAGCCTGGTTTTGCCAATGCCATTTTTAAAAGCTTTTTGGAACAGTAAGAAGACTGTGTTTTTGGGAAACAAACATCAGCAAACAAAATGCAAACAACTTAGATTAAAATGGTTTAAACTCCACTCCCATCCCCACCAAAAATATCAACAGCAAAGAGAGAAGGCAATTTTCTTCACTGACTGTTTTTCCATCTACAGTTGTTCTTGTAGCAATTCATGATGGCATTACTTTCTGAGCACCAATGACAAGTTGGAGATACGCTGATACCAGCACAACCAGGTGGCCTCTTTGATGGGAAGTACAAAACCAATATCTGACCCACTAACAAGTTTCCCCAACATTTTGGATAATGGTATCAGTGTAAATAGTAATATTAATTACTAATAAGTTACTACTAAGTAAGTTTTGGGGGTTCTTTTGCACCTAAGTTCTTTACAATTCAAAATGATACAAACACAAGGATAGGAAAAATGCAGTACTGTTCCTAAAAACCCACCCACAAACCCAACCAATTTAAAATAAACACATTTTTAGAGTTATCACAGGAAATTTTAGATTTTGCCTTAATTAGCAATTCAGACTGATGGTAATTTATGTCTCCAGTTACTCATGTTTACTATAAAGCAACCTGTGCCATTCTTTATACACCTAATGCCATACACTTCAATAAACAATGAAATGGTTAATGAAGTTGACAGTTCAGTTAATGGCATTAGATCTCTGGGCTGATACTGCAATTAGATTAATGGGGCATTTCTGATTTCTCAGAGATACAACTGCAAGCTTGCAGAAGAGCAAAAGACCTTCATTACAATGGTTGGTATTTGGTTTCTAGTTTTGCCTCCTGAAGACTCCATACAGTTCTAGCACTGAGAGATTTTAAACTGATGAGGTTCACATATAAACTGGAAAAGAAGGTGATGGAATTTCAGAGTTTCTCTTTGTAACTATATGATCAAGTCCTCAGTTATTCCAAGGGGTTTTAATGTGAATGAGACTGAAATCCTTACAGCTGATTTTTGCTTTAATGAAAACCTAAATTCTGGAGCACAGATGGCAGTTGAAAAAAAAAGAAGAAAAAGAAACAGCATGACAACCTACTGTAAGGCAACTCACTCTAGTCCTTGGATAAGGGTCATTTCAAAGTGTTTTCCAATACTGCTGTATGTTACTAACAGTTCCATTGTACCAGGAAGTGTGATGAGACTAACAAATAGCCTTTACACGAACTGAACCACTTTCAAACTACCCCTTCAAATGAAAATTTCTATGCAGCTGCAATTTTTTATGGTTGCTGGGGTGTGTTATAGGGCTCATTTAATTCCATCCATATAGGTTTATATTGCCATTTATTTATTTTATTTTATTTTATTTTATTTTATTTTATTTTATTTTATTTTATTTTACTTCATTTCATTTCATTTTATACAAAGCTGAGTTAAAATACCAGGAACATTATTTTGCCTCTTTTGAAAATCCGAAATAAGAGGTGCGAAATTCTGCCATTCTTACTCAGTTGTTACACTTTCAAATATATAGAATTCCATTTTTGCTTTGCTTCAAAAGCTAGACTTGTCCAAACCACTTGCAATCACAAAGTTTTCCAGACACACAGGTTGAAAAACTAAAGTGCTTTTAACAGCTGTGTCCCAAGTTCAGAATATAGGTCTCTGCGTGCCTTGTTAGCCCTGAGGAGGGAAGCAGGGACTTCAACATTTTGGCTTCATCTTCCACTGTTTGCCTCTTACTGTCACAGCGGCTGCTGCTGCTGTTGCTGTGGATGACATCTGATTTTGACATCAGACTTTTGGGAGATAGAACAGACTTTCAATATCCGCGCTCAGTCAGTGGGAGAAAAAGCCTTCACAAGAGGCATCACAAAAGGAGATCATCTGCTCCTCCTCCTCCTCAACCTTCCATCACCCTCTCCTGCAAACACTGAAAAGCTTCAGAGGAAGGCAGGCTAATGAGTCACCCCTGAGCTCTACTTCTAATTAATTTATGCTCTGTCTTAGGGGAGTGTCTCTGCAAGCACAACTGATAATGTAAATAAATCATCTGTATTTTGCACAAAAGTCATATTTATTGAAGTTATTCTAAATATTGTCAGCAAGCAACCACATACTGACATTTCTTGTTTTCTGAACAGAGAAGGACTTGCAGATGACATGACGGTGGGAGGCTGGCTTCAACACAGAGATCACAAAATGGCGATTTTCAAGTCTGAGAAGTTAGGAAGGGGGTCAGCAAAGCTGCTAATTTGGACTTCCAGAGAGCAGACTTTGGCCTATTTAGGAACCTGGTTTACAGAGCCCCTTAGGAGGCAGTCCTGAAGGACAATGGAGTCCAGGACAGCTGGACATTCTTCATGAAGGAAATCCTGAAGATGCTGGAGCAGGTTGTTCCCCTGTGTCAAAAGATGAGCCAGCAGGGGAGAAGACTGGCCTGGCTCAACAAAGAGCTGGTAATTAGGAGAAAAAAAGGAGAGCTTATGATCTTTGGAAGAAGGGGCAGACAACTCAGGAGGACTACAAGTATGTTGTGAGGTTATGTGGGGAGAAAATCAGAAGGGCCCAAGCCTAACTAGAACTTGATCTGGCTACTGCCATAGAAGACATAAAAAATGTTTTCAAAAATATTGAAAACATATTTTCAGCAAGAAAAGGAGGGCTAAGGAGAATCTGCATTCTTTACTGGATATGAGGGGAAACATAACGTGAGGTACTTAATGTCTTCTTTGTCTCAGTTTTTAATAGCAAGACCAGCTATTCTCTTAGTACCCAGCCCCCTGAGCTGGAAGATGGGGAGCAGAATAAAGCCCCCATAATCCAAAGGGAAATGCTTAGTGACCTGCTACACTACTTAGACATATACAAATTATGGGATCAGATTGGATCCACTTAAGGATACTGAGGGAGCTCATCAAGACACTTTCGTTTCCCAGCAGTCCTGGCTAACCAGGGAGGTCCTGGTTGACTGGAAGTTAGCAAATGCAATGCCCATCTACAAGATGGTCTGGATGAGGGATATATGGAACACAGGCCTGTCAGCCTGACCTCAGTGATGGGGAATGTCATTGGGTCATCACACAGCCATCATACAGCATGTACAGGACAACCAGGAGATCAGGCCCAGTCAGGATGCATTTATGAAAGACAGGTCCTGCTTGACCAACCTGATCTCTTTCTGTGACATGGTGACCCATCTAATGGCTGAGGGAAAAGCTGTTGTCCAGGAAGCTGTCTATCTGGACTTTAGCAATGCCTTTGACACTCTTTACCATAGCATTCTCCTGGAGAAACTGGCTGCTCGTGGCTTGGATAGGTGTACTCTTTGCTGAATAAAAAAACCTGTCTGGATGGCCAGGTCCGGAGACAGGTGGTGGACAGAGTTGCATCCAGTTGGCCACTGGTCATAAGTGGCATTCCCCAGGGATCAGTGCTGGGGCCAGGCCTGTAATTTCTTCATCAGTGATCTGGATGAGGGGATCGAGTTCACCCTCAGTGAGTTTGCAGATGTTGGCTGGGAGTGTTGATCTGCTGGATGGCAGGAAGGCTCTGCAGAGAGATCTGGACAGGCTGGAATGATGGGCCAAGGCCAATTATATGAAGTTCAACAATGTGAAGGGCCAGGTCCTGCACTTGGGTCACAACAACCCCATTGAATACTGCAGGCTTGGGGCAGAGTAGCTGGAAATCTTCCTGGTGGAAAAGGACCTGGGGGTGCTGGTTGACAGCAGCTGAACATGAGCCAGTATGTGCCCAGGTGGCCAAGAAGGCCCATGGCATCCTGGCCTCTATCAGCAGCACTGTGGCCAGCAGGACCAGGGCAGAGATTGTCCCCCTGTGCTCAGCTCTGCTGAGGCCACACCTCCAATCCTGTGTTCAGTTTTGGGTCCCTCACTACAAAAAGGATATTGAGAGTCTGGAGTGGGTCCAGAGAACGGCAACAAAGCTGGTGAAGGGTCTGGAGCATAGATTTGATGAGAAGCAGCTGAGGGAGCTGGGGGTGTTCAGCCTGGAGAAAAGGAGGCTCAGGGATGACCCTATTGCTCTCTACAACTACCTGGAAAGAGGTTGTAGTCAGGTGGGGGTCAATCTCCTCTACCAAATAACAAGAGACAGGACAAGAGGAAATGTCCTCAAACTGTGACAGGGGAAGTTTAAATTGGATATTAGGAAAAATTTCTTCACTGAAAGGCTTGCCAAGCATTGGAACAGGCTGCTCAGGAAGTCACGGAGGTGCTATCCCTGGGAGTATTTAAAAGACATGTAGATGTGGCACTCAGGGACATGGTTTAGTGGTGGATTTGACAGTGCTGGGTTGGCAGTTGAACTTCATGATCTTTTCCAACCTAAATAATTCTATGACTTCATGATTCTCATTCTTTCCAATCAAAAAGCTGCCTACGTCAAAGGAAGAAAATATTAACAGAAAAGAAGTAGTGGTAGCCCTGTAACCCACTTAAGTTTAAACAAATTAAAGGGAGAACTATCACAAGATTATCTTTACTGTCTTATTATGTGAAATGGGTTGAATGGAGGATGTCCTGAAGAATAGAAGTTTTCAGAGAGCTTGATGCTGCAATCCTTATGTCTGTTACACAGAATTTACCTACAAGACACTTAATTGCAATGCATCGAGTAATTTGCATCTATGAGTGTTGTTCACCACAGGAGCTGTTAGAGTCTGATAAAGTTTTAATTTCTCAGTTATTAAACTTAACTAAAAGCTAAAAAAGCAAGAACTGTAAAACAATTGAATTTGCTAATGTTAACTCTTCTATCACATTCAGTGTTAATATGATACCAAGCCTATCTGAGTTGGAGGGCTTCCTAATATTTCTGTAAAACATAAAATGCACTTCAGCAACATAAAAATGCTTGCTCTAATAAGAATGAACTGAATTTGGCACAACAAGGAGTAAGAAAAAGGAGATTTTGCATCAATATGGTAAGCATATGTTCCATCCTTTCCAGAATGCCATTGTGCAAGCTATTTGGTGGGGTAGGCTGCTGGTTTGGTGTTGATGGCTGCAACAGATTTATTTTCTTTCAAACTCATGTCAGCTGCAGCAAAACAAAGAAGTATGTCAGTATGTTAAATACAAATCTTTTTCCTTTTTCAAAAAATGTTTCAGCACTAGTCAAAATTTCAAGTCCTCATATATTTTATACCTCTCAATTCATCTATTCCTCTTCAGTACTCATACATACATTTCCAGCTAGGACAGGTGCACAGTTCTGCCACATACCATTTAGTCTAAATATTCAACATTTGGTGATAAGCCAAAGAGACTACTTTTTTTTTTTGTTTCCTTTCCAGAGGGAACTCTGTAGCTTTCTTTTGAGAGAGAATAGGAATGAAGGGGGAAGCCCAGAAATTCCCCTCCCGTTAGCTCTGTGCATGAAATATTATTAACACTTTCATTTTCTCACTCCTACTCTCACCATTTGAATCTGGGTCATAACAGCATGCCTACCCTTCAGTACCCTGAGTGGGTGGTTGTTTTGGCTGGAACTAAGGCATACTTGCTTTGTGACACAGAGTGCCCTTATGGTGACACATACCTGTCCTTTTCAGTTACTTTTTGTACGCTGTCTTTTTTTTTTTTTAAATCATCTTGTTTATTATAAAAGATAGGCTAGAGACTGGAATTCATGGTATTCAGTATTCATATTGTTTCAACAATGTGTGAAAGGAAAACGTATGAAATATTTTAGTCTGTTCTTTTCACAACACTGGATTATTCCCTACAGTATCTTTTCTTTTCCGTTACCAAATACCTTTCCCTTAGTAAAATACTTTGATCCATGCCCTACCCTCAAATACTACAGTGCATGCCTGAAATCTCGGGTTCAGTCTCTAGTATTCTTAAGATTATTCTAGTCTCTAGATTCTTAAGATCCAAAATGAAGAATCTGCAGAGCAATAATTAAATTACAGAAGCTATTAAATTCACTTAGTGCCAGGCTGATTATGTAAAGAGAGTGTCAAACCTCTAAGAACTCTTGCATGAAAAGAAAAGAGGGACCAAAAGAGATACGTGAAAGAAGCCCAATCTTCAACAGATAAAAACAAAATCAAGAGCTGGTACATAAAAGGCTTAAATGATGTGCAGCAGAATGGGAGTGACACCTGTAGATTTATGCCTTTCCAAGCAAGTGAGGTCTCCTATTGACTCTGCATGTGTCTCGTTGCAATGCTTCTTTCTATCTTGTTTGAGGGGTGGAAAGACCCTGTGGGCAAATAATTCTGTACTTCTAGAAAAGGTGCAGAGAGATGAGATACTATTTATCTGAACTAAAACATCTACCATCCTGAGCATGAGTCCAGTGAAGATAAAGAAGTGATTATTCTACATGGTTTTGTTCTTCCTTCCCAGTTATTGTTAAATGATCATTAAATAATTGGCAAATATTCTAAACAGCTGCTATTTTAAAAGTTCTATAAAATCAGTACCAACAACCTGTTCAAAGTAGTTCACATTTATTTGTTTTTAGCTAACATACTGAGTGGAGACAAATTGCTTGTGTAGTTATATACAATATTAAAACAATCCTAAAATTATATAAATATATGTATACTGTTTGCTTTTACTATTACTGCCACAAAACAAATGCATGATTTACAATGTGGGTAATTAGCACCAGGGCTATTCTTTCTAAATTACAAGTTAGTATCTCTATGCCATCCTTTTTCTTTGCATCTAATTAAGGCTAATGCATACTGCCCTAGAAGAATTTGCAAGCTGTAAAGAGAAATAATGCAGTGTTAGTTTTGTAATTTAGTGCACAGGACACATTTGTGCTAAAGCTCTGTAAACTGGGCCCGTGGTCAAAAGGAGCAATTAGCACTTTGTTAGTATGCAGTGATGTACTAATCCACACAGTCCCCAAAAGCAATTGTCTATTTCTTTTGCCCTCATGTACAAATTTTCTACAGTATGTACCACTCTGCCCCTAAAATAGCCCATTACAGCACTGTTACTGTAAAAAAGGGTTTCCTGTGATTACAATCTATGTATCAATTAGAATTTGTTTATTGGAAAAAACCCCATGTTGTTCCATTAACCCCTTTTTCTGTGCTGAGATAGCTGCATAGTTCTCTGAAAGTGTTAAACAGCTGTAACTGTTCTATTAAAGAGCAAAAGGGGGTCAGATTTAGGTGACAGAATATTTCCATCTGAACCCCCTCTAAAGGTTTCTCCTAACTAAAAATAAACTGTTGCAAGCCGTGATCTCCAGGAAAATAAGCCTGGTGCTAAATGTGGACGGATGGTAAAAATCAGAGCAAGTATCAATAACACTGACAGCTGTGAGAGGACTAAACCCCAATATTCTGTGAGTGTTCCACATCCCCCTCTTGTGGCTACTATTTAAAGGATGTGAGCCTATCACGAGTACCACTTAAAGTAACATTTAATACAGACGGCCTTTGTAATACTCACCAGAGATGGTCCACAGTGAGGACTACAAAAATCAAGGAGGAAAACAAGGCAGCATACTGCCAGAAATCTGAGAGTGATAGAGCCTTGTTGTTAAAGACCTAGTTTCAAAGGCTGTTTTCCAAAAATCAGGCTCATTATAAGGCATCTCAGCTGTGGCACCCACCAACCAAAACAAAACTTCAGCCACTAACCATTTTGGAAAATCTTGGCAGTCCAATATGTGCCTACCCACTAAGGGGGCACAGGCACCCTCTCCTCCTTATTTCAGTTGCCTAGAAGCAAGCTAATACTGCAGTTTCATATTTACCCAGCAAAACTCACAAGGTATCTACCACAGGGTTACAGTTTCCAAAAAGAATATGGAAAACTAAGATGCTAGCTCCCTCAGACCAATATTGAAATTTAATCCTCAACTTAAAGGAGAAAATAAAAAAGAAAGTTCTATGAACTGACAGCACAATAAGTAACTTTAACAGAATGAACCCTCATGGAGACCTCTAAATAAAAAGATACCCTTCAGAGTCACTGCCCATATAACTGTCTCTGATATTATGCAGAAAAGCTCTCTGGCTCTTCAGAGTGTGAGAACAATGGGCACACTCTGGGATTTGACAGGAGGAAGGGAAGAACAGTGAAAATGTTTATGTATAAATAAATATCATTACCTAAACTACTTGCAACACTAATATATTCTTTTTAACCTTCTGAAAGAAATAAGTTAGAGATTACGTCGGGATGAGACTATGTAGATCAATTTTAACATATAGAATACCTTAACATCACAAAATTTATTAATGGATCACAGCAAAATAGTTCTACTAAGGTCATATCAACTACTTGTCCACCTCATTCAATTCCTTGTGCAAGCAGCAGCACCTGATTCATTTGATTTCCTCCATCTGTCTTTCTGTTTCCTCAGTTCAGCACTCCAGGACACCACCTTTTTGCAAAGAATGCTTTAAATTTGCTCTGGAAAGAAAATATAGTAGCTTGGATATTATCCAGCAGAGCTAAGCATAGAGAAGATTTCTTTGCTTGTTTGCTTCTAAGCTGCAGAAAGCTATCTGAAATATTTTTAACAGTACTGAATTGGTTTTCAGTTACTTCATTTAGCTTTCATTGTCAATGAGTTTTGTAACAGAGCAGTGGTAGGTGAGGAGTAGATAATATGTTAACAAGAAGGCTGTTCCTGTCTCTACTTAGTGTCAGCACCTGCCATTTGGGATTCTCTCCAAAATTTGTGTTCCATTTGTGAGAATACTGAGAAACAATGAAGAGACTTACGAAGAATTGTAGTTCTGCTTGTCTACACTTAGCAAATTAATAAAGAAAAAGAAATGAGCATATGGAACTATAAGTTTTCAGATATGTTATCTGCAGTACACGGCAGTAAGATCTTGCCAAAGATTCAGCATTTGAACATATTGTTTAATATTCATGCAACAAAATTTAAACTGATTAAGTTCCAAAAATATTTTTTAGATTTGACTTTGCTGAAAATAGTGAATTGCTCATCTGCTTAATATGTTTTTATTTAAATAAAATAACATATTTTAATATATGTTGCTATCATGCTGTTATAAATATTGGAAATGATTAACACTGAGAGAGTATTAAAAATTTAAACTGTTTCACCATCTGTGCTGTTTGTTTATTTTTCACATTTCATTCAACTTGGACAGTGAAAATACATTAATTTTTTTTTTCTTCCACTCTTGTGCACTAGCATAACAATTCAGTGTCTCTGCTACAAACATTGCAAGGGTATATTTACCTACAGACTGCCAAATCAAAAAACGCTGTTCTCATCCAGTTATAAATAAATAAATAAATAAAACCCCAAACACAAATAAGTCAACTTCACTAAAACAATTACATGATTGGCTTGTTGTTCCAGATTTTTATGTTCATAACTTTTCCCAATATACTACAGGCAAGCCTGGGCTTACATAGCTGCTGTATATCTATCTGATGTACTTCACAAAAGCCTTTTGCTGAAAGTTTGTCAGCTAACCAGGACAAAGGATGCCTGAAGTGTGATGATAAGGCACACTTGTCTTTGGTAAAGCACTCTATGTTACTTTTATGTGATGAATGGAAGACCAGTGTGAATACTTTTCTACAGGCCCACCTTAATGCAGAATGTCCTGCCCACTTGATTGTTGTAGTTTAAAAGCACTAAACAATTGAGCGGAAAAATCAGTGAAGATGGAAACAAGTTTCAAGATCCAGACTTACCGCAGAGAAGAGTGGTTCCAGCTCTGCTATCCTGTTACAATTTTGCTGTTCAGCTGGAATAATTCAGAGGCATTCTTCTTCCATATTAAAATGAAGAAAAATCTGAAAAACTGAATCCTGAATTGATGTTCCGCCTCACAAAGAGAGGTCATATCCCACGGCCATTTAATCCTTCAGAATCTGACAGAGGAGCAACCCCCACTGAATCACTTAAATTATAGCATGAAAACCAAAAATAAATCTGTTTGATTAGCAGCAATAAACACTTTCTTTGTTCCATGTTCTCAGGCACAATGGCTAGAGATCAATGTCATCTCTAAGTTGGAGTAGATTCCATGCATTCCTCATAAAATATTTCCTGAATCATGTCACGATCATCCCACATTTATTGATTCCAAGCCTGGATTCAGTGGCAAAGACCTAAGCCTGAGGTCTTTGTTTTTTCTCCAAGTACAACAAAATAAAACCAATTTCATATAATGCAAAACTTCAGATTGTTAGCATTATCTACTTACCTCTTGGTTACGCTACTCCTGGATAATTTCCAGCAGAAATTCCACTATAATTCACTCATTAGCTGCAGTGTTCTGAATTTCAACTGAACTTTTTAAGGCTATAGTAAAAGAGATGGAAAAAAGAGAAGAGTTTAGGTTCAAACCTCTTCTAAATTAATCTTTTTTTTTTCTTGGCAATTTACTTTGTGTGGATCACACAGTGACCAGAGCAAGAAAAACACCACTCCACCCATGCTCCCCCCCAGGTACATCACAGTGAATTAGGACAGCAAGACAGACCAAGGAATAAAAAAAAGAAAAAATTGTGATTTAGGAGGAACATTTGAAAACCTTTAAAAATGACAGCTTTGAATGTGATATAGAAATGAAGAACAGGTATAAACAAATTAGACTTGTCTTACATATGAACGTGACCAGATAGATTTGTTTTATGCTCTCATTTGCCCTCAAATTTTGATAAGAATTCTCTTGCATGCTGATTGCCTGGGATTTGCAAGGTCTGACACAACATTCATGGCAGTCAGTTTCACTAATAGTTTTCCACTCTCGTTTTTCAAGAAAAAAATCACACTTTTCAGAGATATAATTTTCTTATTCATTTTCTCAGGGGGGATTAAAATGTTAAGTCCTTTATTCCTTAGCTTTGATGAGTCTGGAATGGATTGTGAATGTGATATTGCAAATTGGCAGAAAGATGTTATTTTGTCTGAATTTTTGAATCAGCCTCTCTCAAAGAGTCTAATCAAACCTGTCACTCTTATGAAGACTGACATGGCCAACAAGTGTGCTGCTGAAATGCAACCTGCCAGACTTCGCAACTCGTGCTACAAACACAATTGAAAGTCTGTATTTTCTATTGATCCCAACTTGGTTTTGCTATAAGCTGACTTCTGTAGCTGGACCTCATTGACATTTCTGTCAGAAAGGTTACTGCATGTGTTGTTCATGTTCAATTTACAAAACATTGAAGCGACAATGATGGGGTTATTTGAACATTTATTGTTGAACAGTGAGAAACAATGTATTTGCTGATGTGAAGGAAGACTCTTTATGTGCTCAGACACCAGCAAGTGCAGAAGTAAGTTATCTATCCTTCCACGAGCCCTTGGAAAAGCCTTTTTCATTTGTAGCTCAAAAGAGCCTCAGGCTCAAAAACAGATGGTCAAATACTCTCTGACCATTCAGAACTAAGGTGTGGTTTACTGCAACTCATACTACAAAATGAGTGATTTTCATTTTCTTCCTCTGCATGGGTATGGCTTGCATAGACATATTCCCTGGTTCTGTCTCTCCTCTCTGAATGTTGCACTTTTCCTGCTGCATTCAGCAGCAGCACAGCTTACACTCAGATCGCAGCTGGTCATTTCAGGGCACTGGGAAGATTCTGAATCCTCCACCCAAAACTAAAGATTACATTTTTAAAAGAAATATGAGGATTAAGCAAACAGGGGTTACTGAGTTTAGGGGGGATTGAACAGCTAACTCACTTCACCTCCAGTAGCAATCCAAGATTGGAATTTGGGAAATTTTTCTCAGCCAACACCCGGTAGGGAGTTTTGTCTGAACAGGGATGTCAGGACTGGATCTTTACAATACCATCCTTTACTAAATCTGAATGGCATCAGACCTGTTCCAAGGGCTTTGCTACAGTATATTTCCTTAATGTAAGTAAGCAAGAACAAAGGAATCTGTATAAAGCAGACAAAATAAGTTCAAAAAGAACAGTATCTCAGCAAGTATCTGTGGGTATGAAGGCTATAATGATAATATTAAATAGATAAATGTTTCCAAATCAATCCAGTCAAGAATCTATTAAAAGAAAAAAAAAAGGAAAAAGGAAAAAGAAAAAAAGAAAAAGCTCTCTTTTTTTCCTCAGCTGTGGTGGTGCAGCACCTGCCATTAGCTGTGGTGGTTCCTATTTTCATATTGTCTGACAGTAGCAGTTGGACTGAGCCAGAGCCAGTGAGGCCGAGAGGCAGACTCCCTGCTTCCACAAAGCTGAATTTAATAAGATGAGAACAGTATGCCAAGATGGTGAACTCCCTCCCTAGCACTTATCATGACACTAGTCACTCAGCAGGGCCCTTATTGCAGCAGTAATCTGGGTGAGCCTGGCAGAGCATCCTGCTTACAAGTTCAATATAATAGAACAGCAGGGCACTGGAGGCCTGGCAGAAAAGCTTAGCAAAGTTAAAGCCTATTACACTATGCTTGAAAAAAATGGCTCTCAAAATATTATATGCCAAGCAAAAATCTGGACATTCCAAATGCAGGGACACACTAAGCCTCCTCTATAGTGGTGCACTCATTAGTCTATAGACACAAGCAACATGGAGTTAAAAGTCCATAACCTGAATGGAAATGGATATGCAAATTTGTCCTTTCCTTCTGCTTGGCTTGAATTTAATAGGCAACACTAGAGCATAACATATAGATAGCAGAAATGAAACTTGAATCTGCCCTGAACAGCATTAAGTTGTTGAAGTTAGAAAATCCCTGCTCTGCATTTTATCTCCTTTGTATTTTCATAAATAACAAAAATCATTTGGAAGTAATTACCCATCTCACCTGTATATACTGGGATGTGAACATGAAATCTCAACCCTGACGAGACCTGTGGCAAGGAAGCTGTATCAGACACATCTTTAATGCAGCAACATATGACCACATGCCCAACAGCATTTAAATTAAAGGAGAATAAACATTTGGGTGTGAGCTGCTTACAGTAGTATCATAAGACAGACTATATTTTCCACTGGATTATTACTTGCATGATTGATCATTTTAAAGTCCGTTTTACTAGTCTCCCTATTTTTAGCCTCAGTGGTGCCTGTTATTGCATAGACTTGAAATTAATCAGGAATGTGCCAATACAACCTTGAAACACGGTCCTTAATTTGAATGGCATTTTGAAAAGAGAATTTTACTTGTTAAGAATTGTCAGAAAAGTCTTTCCATCTGGTCAAAAGACTGTAACGATAAACTCCCCTGAAATGAATTCTAAAATGATAAAACAGATAACAAGAGGTGGAAAAAGAAGAGATAGGCATATACTCTTCTGCATAAACTTAACTTCTTGTGGGAAGATAAGTGTGTCATCTGGCCATTTTTCGAAGTCAGTCAGGCTTTCTTTTTCCTAAACACAGCCCTTAAAGCCATATGACATGCCCTTGGGTTTTCCCTATACTGGATATTCACCATTCCAGAAAAGCTAGTGTCTCCTGTGGTTTCTGCACTATATACATATACATATATCCCATATACAATAGAACTGCATGTTTTTCCAGCTGGAAGGAACCTCAAGAAGTCTTCAGTCCAACACCCTGCTCAAAAAAGGATCAACACAGCACTCAAAGGATGCTGCTCTGGACTTTGTCCAGCTAGGGTCTTCAAAAACTCCAGCTATGGAGATCCCATAATTTCTTTGGGCCTCTCTTTCAATGTTCAATTATCCTCACAGTGGAACAATCTTTCCTTATTTCCTATAAGCTATAACCTTTCCTTTTTCAATTTATAGCTCTCATTCATCTACTGTGCTCCTTAGTAAAGAAATTGTGTTTGACTTCTTAAAAAACACTTTTTAGATATCAGAAAGCTGCTACTAAATTCCCTAAACAATCTTGCTCTCTAAAGAAGCAGAGTCTATTCAGATTCTGCTGACAAGACATGTGCTGCAGCCTCCTGACCATCTTGGTAGCTCTCTGCTAGACTTGCTGAAGTTTACCAACATCTTCCTTGTGCTGGAGAACCTAAAAGTCAAGGCAGCCTCAAAAAGTGACAGAGGGGAATAATCATGCTTTGATCTACTGGCTACATTCCTGTTGAAATCTCCCAGTGTACTCAGACTACTGCCCACCAGGACCCGCAGGTCCTTTCCAGAATCTTTCAGTGCTAGTGTGGCAATCCATATGAGCAAGGGTTGGTGATCTAGTGACTTCCTTGAGTTGCTTAAAGAAAGCTTCATCTATTTCCCAATACTGGCCACATGATTTGTAACAGATTCTCACTACAATGTTGCTTTTACCAGCCTCTCCTCTGATGATGACTCACAAGTCTTCAGTCACCCTACCTACTGTACCACAAAAGAGCTCAATACATCCAGGCTGTTTCCTCGTATAGATAGCACCCCTCTTCCTTGTCCTTGTGATGCCTCAGGTTTATTCCTGTACCCCTGTCTAGTCTCTGTTTCAGATTGTCCTTTTTAGGCATCCCTTGCTGCCTGCTGTTCCTTAAGAGCTTGTGTGTTCCTTACAATGCAGAGATCCTGCCACATCTCAGTTATGCTGCCTTAGTTCTGCACCTGCACACAGAGATCCACCTCCTCCTGTTTGCTTCCCAGACTGTGTGCATTTGTGCACAAACACTTGAGGCAAACCTTCTTTTAACCTGTCTTATCCTTCCTGAGGGCTCTCTTGCTCCTGTCACCCTGTCCCATGTATTTACTGCCCCGACTGCTCTTCCCTCACTTATCTGCAAGCTGTCATCACCATCCCCTGACGTACCTGGTTTAAAGCCTGTTGGCAAAGATCATATGTGTGGATGTTTTGGATACTCTAGGGCACCTCAAATGGAAAGTACTTGTGTTTAGACAGTAAAATCCCGCCTTCAGTGTCTGAGTCCAAGATGTACAACTGCTTCAGTCTGGTCATGTCTATTTCTCATCTTGTCCTTCCAGTCTGTACCACTTTATTGACCATTTAAACAGAGGAACAGACCTAGGTGTCCTTTATAAATGCAGAGAAAGAATATTTCAGATGCAGATTTTAGGACTGTTTTTGAGAAAAGGCCCCCCTGTGTGAAAGAAATTTACTTATTTTAATCATCCATGAGAATCTAGCTAAGAAGTGCTCAAGCTTCAGTGCAAACATAGCAAAACCAGCTGAAATATTCCTACCTTAGCGCAAGGGTCAACAATATTTGACAGATGTAATAAACACAGCAGGTAGCAAAATTGTAGGTAACACACAGCCCTTAATCAAGGTGCCTGAGTGCACTAGCAGCCAAAATGGCCCTGGCCTGCCTCAGTTGGAATCTCCACACACACCCACAAGTCCAGAAGATCTACTTAAGCTCAGCCCTGAGCCTTTGTTTCTTTCCTAAGCTTCTCTGGAGGGGTGTTGGTTTTCAGCTCAGCTGCCACCATGCCCCTGCCTGTCAATGTGTCCAGTTGACCCTATGGACTGGCTTCCCAGCTTGAACCTGGGGTCTGCCTGGTGACTGCTGGACCTGACTCTGACCTGCAGATTGACTTCCTGGCTTGACCTCAGACCTGCTTCATCATCATGAGCTTGCCTGGTGATTTCAGCTCTTGGTTGGGCCTGGGTACTATCTCTGGGCCTGCCCTGCTCAGGGTGGCCCCTGGCTGACGAGACCCCTGCCCTGCTGACCTCTAGCTCTATTCCTCTTAGGGGCCCTCTGGCCCTTGCTATCCCCTGATGAAAACTGTAAAAATGGTTAATGCATGGTACTGGGAGCTTAGCATGTAGTCAAAGCATTACTGTGAAAACAGCAGAGGCAGCACTTGGAATTTTACTGCAAAAGAGAAGCTTCCAAAAATATCACTGGTTTCCTTTTCAAGTTTTCCCCTATAGTTCTAGGCTGCTGGCTAACTTTAATATGTATTGATCTCTCTATTACCTTTGAAAGCCTCTACTTAAGTACTAGTTTTCTTGCCTCAGACCCTCTCTGCAGTGCCTTGTTATATTGTGTCATGTTGTTGTGATAAGTGACTGTCTCCTAATCGAAGCACCTTAATTTAGTTTTGGCAGACTTGACTGTTTTCCACTTGGAAAGGATTATGTGGAAAATGTTAATACTTCACTTAACCCAGAGAAGAAATTTTGCATAGTAAATTACAACCCGTCATCATTCTTTAGATTCGTGACACTTCTGTGTAGGCAACAGAACTGAGAGCAGTTTGATTTTTTCTGTATCCTGTCCCCACAGCAAACACACTGGGGAGCTGAGGACGTGCATGGTGTCTTATAACCCCTGCACAATATAAAGACCAGTCATACCTGCAGTTCATCTGAAAGGATTCCAAGTTTAGCATAAAGTTTAAAAAAAAATAGAACCCATTTATAAAACCAACAATCTTAACTCTGTCCTGCAGTATGTTTTGGGTTATATAACCATTAAATGAAGATCTTTTGATATTTCTAGTTGTAAATTACATGGGATTTATTTGTAAACATGCTGGCATTGGGAATTTGGATGACTTTTTTTCTATCGTCATTTTGAAGTATACACACTTCTGTTCCTCACTAGTAAGTGAGCTTTTATTAACTGATAACCCACATCAGCAAAAAAACTCCTGGCTAGGATTAGACAACTTCATGCAAATAAGCCTAAGAACCTTAGAGAACAGCAGTGTCCCAGAACACTTTTCAGGGCCTGTGGGCATGACTTGCATGGACTGAAGCAGCTAAGCCTCTAAGTTCAACAGAACCTCAGTGAAAAGGCACTGTAAGAAGCCCTTGCTTTGCTTTGTGGGAAAGCCTCTGGTGTTAGAAAGCCAGGATACCGCTGATGTCCTCCTGTGCATATCCGACATCCTAAGCAAGAAGAATAGAAGCAGAGCACTTCCAAATCTTACCAAAGAAGAATTTTTTGCTCTTTTGAGTCTCATTTTAGGCAATTGGGTTTAGGTTTGTAAGCTATCATCTAACAATTAAACATTCCCAGGCAAATGGTATGTTCTGGACAGTATTAAATGCTCTTGGTGGATTTTGGATTATCTTGTTAATATTAGGTTGGTATTCAACCATTTCAATGTTATATGAAGGATAGATAGTATTTTCAAATTATTTTGTTGCTGTAGCGAAAATTAGTGACTAAACTTTTCAAATAAGCTTTTAATATCACTAGACATCAGGAGTACTGCAGAAGCATTAGCAATGCAGTTTCATGAAAGAAGAAATTCCTTTGGATGTTCTAACTGATGGGACCAGTGTACTTGTTGCAGGGAAGGGAACAAGTGAAAGCAGCCCTGGAACAGAACGCACCATGTAGGCAGTGTTATATAAAGCTGAGTGTGCCACTTGGCTTGTGCTATAGCAGCTGTTACTCAAAACCATATGGGAATTTCTGAAGAAAACTTTTATTCTGAAGTTCCTCATCTGACTTAGCAGACATGAATACATAGTAATGAGTCTGTATACTCTCGATGAAATTTCAAGAAAAAGGACTTCCAACATTCTGAAAGCAAAATCTTAATGCCTTTGCATATTGGATATCTCTTAACTTAGGTATTTAGGACAAATCAAATAAATGTTTTATTTTGTGGGACCAGATGGCTAACACCTCACAGACTAAAACACCAGCTGCCAATTTTTTTGTTGGTGTTTGGTTTTAAGTTATTGCATGCACTGGGAGGCAAAGAACAAACTTTTAATTTATGTCAAATTTATTATATATTTCACAATTTGAATTTTAATCAAGTTCACACTGAGTGGAGCAACAACCTGAGGCAAATCCTTCCACTTTTCTCTTAGGAAATATTTTCCTACATGTACTTATGCCACCATTTTGATGTGAAAGATGGAAAGTCATGCTTAAAACAATCCAGTACTCCTTGAGTTCCAAAAATCAGTACCAGAGGAGTAGCTGATTGTGATTTGCTTTTGATGATGACTCCAGGTTTTTTTCTGTTGATATATATTTCCAGCAACTATTCCAGTTGTGTATGCAGTACATTGTAATTATTCTCACACATTCCTCAACTCTGTCCAATGACATAAAAGGCCAAGATTCATCATTATTGATACACAATGCCATAGTCCAAAGATATTATGGCATAATCTATGACAACATCACATCTGAAGAAATCTCAATATAATTTTTGTGTTCAAGACAAAAGAAACATATTCTACTTGAACAGAATTTTTAAGTATTATGCAATGGACAGACTGGATGTGGCACATACTAAGCCAATAATTCCAACTGACTCTAAACCCCTTTTTTACCACACCTTGGCACTGAAAGTTTAAGGTATTATTGGTATTTGTACTCAGAGCTAGTTTAGATAAGGGGGAATAATTAATTCTCATTTTAAAAAATAATTGAAGTGCCTTTTGCATGGCTTATGTAAAAATTAACTTGTTGGTATATCATACCACTTAAAGTTATTTAATTTTTTAAAAAATTTTATAGGGTCTGATAATAGTAACAATAGGGTCTGATAATAGTAACAATAGAACTGCTTGCACAAATGCTGTTTATAATATGATTCTAGTAGGCCACTGATAGTGAAAACAGGATATCCACAAAACGGATTCTGTTAATCAGGAATAAACTGATTTGCTAAACTGCATTGTTGGGTAAACCATGTGAGAAAGAAAACCAGTTGTTTGACTTGAGTGTCAAATTTAGAAAACAACAAAAGAGTTGGTGTACCCAAAAAAGAACTATTTTTAAAAATTATTATTCTTTGTACATCATATATTTAAATTCCTTTTAATACATGACAATTAATTCAGGAAAGAAATTAATTAATAATTGGAACATTAACAGCCCCAATTCTAAATAAAAATAATAAAAGAGATTAATGGGATTTATTTCAGGACAAAGAGATCTTAATTTCTTCTTGCCCAAGAATGATTGTGAATCTGTAGCTGAGGCCTTTGTAGGACAAACCAACTTGTAAAGTAGCTGCACATCAGAAGTTGGTGGCTTGTTGTCTTTTTGGGTTTGGTTTGATTTTTTTTAGGTTCAGTCACTGTTTTTAGTTTATTCAGGAATAAAAGCTAAGTCACCAATACTAAGTTTGCTTTTTCTCTCTGTCTGGGAGATGTGCAAACTCAGTCCTTTCACTCGTGAACATTAAAATGATCAATAGAAGTCCCACACTGTTAGATTCTTGTAAACCAAAATCCATAAATCCAGTGTTGCCTGCTGAAATGGGATCTGGTAATACAATTCAAGGGCATTCAATCAGCACATTTTAGGTTTTATTTATCCTATATTATAATATTCAGACAAACACTGAGTATAATTTCTCATTGTAGACTAAACATAATGCCTGTTTTTCAGGTTTTAGAATGTACTGAATATGTAATTTCATATTATCCCTCTAGCAGCATTTTCAACAAGATACTAGACCACTTCTAGTTCCATCTCCTGATTTTCCTCCTGTTAGCTGGCTGGTTTAAATCTCAGTTCTGTCGAAGGAGTTAAACTGGTCCCTCCGAGTATGGAAAGGCTTTTTATTGGAAGAGCTACTTAATGCTTGCTTATTCTGAAATCAAAAGAATGGCACTAAATGAAAGTGCGCTTGTCTATACGATTCCAACATTGCACAGAGCAGGTGAGAAGTGAGACAAGTGAGCAGTGTTCAGACATACATACCCTGCTATCTGAGGGTAGTGGGGTGGATCTGTGTGGACTTACACAGTTAGTGTAAATTACAGCTGATCTGACCTGCAGTCACTTTCATGCCTCTCTGTGCTTTGTGGTACTGATAAGGAGCTGCTCAACTGTTGTAAGCCCTTGACCTTTCACTTGTCTAAAGTGGTAAGTGTGAAATCTGTGACCAGCTATACTTTGGTGCAATTTCAGAGCACATCAAGATCATGGCAGGAGATGGATGAATTGAACTGGATAGCGTAAGAACCAACATTACAGACTGAAATTCTGATATAAGACCCTTGGAGAGAGGTTCATCTTTATATTAGGCAGCATCAATATTGTTCAATGTTTGATATTATAATAAAATTTTACCTATAAAGAAGATTTTAATTTCAGATGTTTATATTTTACTCTAAAAGGAGAATTTAACAAAGAGAAATCAAATAAAACCAACTTATCCTTCCTACAACTTCCTCTGTGGTCAGCAAATTAAAATGGGTAGGAACTTGTGAATGAGAGCTTGGCTTTATCTATTTACAAAGGTGTAAATGTCTCTGACTTAATGTCTCTATGACTTTACATTATGAAAACAAATTATCATCATCTCAAACTAAGCCAATACTAAGAAAGATTCAAATCTCCTTATCAATTTTTCAGTGGGATCACACTTACTTATTTTCCACTCCATGCTACAGATGGATAGAAGGCCACAGGTCGAGCATATTTGAGGATGGTACACCAGAGACCTTGCTTCTTTGGTCTTGACTCATGGTGGGACTCAGCCATAACCTCTGTGCCTGCCCTGCTCTGCTGCCATGGGCAGTGGGACAGACCCTGCCTGACAAGGTCCTTGCTCTGTTGGCCTGCAGTACCCTGGTCACTCCTGCACTCTGGCAGCTGGAATTTGGTGTCATTAAATAACCATAAATTTGGTTTTTTAAATCCACAATCAAATTAATGAATACTTAGTGAGAGAATTTAATTTCTGATTCAGTGGACAAGTGGCAATATTTCTCAATAAATTCTAAGGCGGAAAAGAGCCAGTTTTGGGCTCTTCAATACAAGAGGGAGATGGAGTTCCTGGAGTGGGTCTGGGGGAAGGTGACAAAGTTGATTATGGGACTGGAGCACCTGTCTTAGGAGGACAGGCTGAGGGAGCTGGGCCTGTTCAAAGTCCCAAGAAGAGATAGCTGAGACAGGACCCCATCAATGTCTGTAAGTCTCTAAAGGGGGGGTGCCAAGAGGATGGAGCCAGGCTCTTCTTGGTGGGGCCAAGCAATAGGACAAGAGGCAATAGCCAGAAACTGATGCACAGGAAGTTCCATCTGAACATGAGGAAGGACTTGTTTACTGTGCAGGTGACCAAGCACTGGAACAGATTGCCCTGAAAGGGTGCAGAGTGTCCCTCTCTGGAGATATTCCAGAACCATCTGCATACAATCCTGTGCCATGTGCTCTGGGATGGCCCTGCTTGAGCAGGGAGGTTGGACCAAGTGACGCCACCGTGGTCCCTTCCAACCTGACCTATTCTGTGATTCTGTGAAAAAAAGTAGACATATGAAAAAAGCATTATTGAAGATGGCTTCTGTTCACACATTTTTAATTTGGAAAACAAAATTTGTCAATGAAGCAATTTATGAACTACTGCAAAGAGGTATTTTATGCTGCAATATTAAACTACTCTTCTATACATTAAGCGTTCAAAATTAATTACTTACATCCTTGCAAAAGATAGTAGAGTTGCTCATTCTAACTGGAGAGTGTACACAAGTTCTGCTGTCACTGCTGGAATTGTACCCAAGCCATATCCTTGTTTAACAGTCTTTTGTTTCAAAGATGATAATTAGCACACTACTTATTGCTCCTTAAATCTCACTAATATGGTATCTGAGAGATAATTAGAGGAAATCAGAAGGCAAATTTTCAAATCGATGCATAATATGCATACTGAAATTAGCCACATAAATAAAGGTCAAGTATGACTCAAACTTAGCAATAGATATTACATTGCCACTGTATTGAGTTAACTTTATTATTGAGGTTTTTTACAGTTCTAAATGTGTATGTTTGATTCCAATATGAATACTGGAGTGACAGTCAATCAAGAGAATATATGAAATGTATAGATCAGACTGACCGAAACAGTCAATGGCTTAGAATCATGAATGTTCACGAGTATCTTGGACCTATGTAATTGCTTGGACTAATTTACCCATTTATTCACTCTTCTACATTACGTAAAAAGAACACTTGGATGTAAGCTTAGATAGAAGATGCTACTTAAAAATTCCCTTCCCTATCAACTGAGTTTTTTATATATCAGAAAGACTGATGAATATGAAAAGCTTAGTTTTGACAACCTGGAAAAAAACAAGGTTAAATGCAACTCCAAATATGGTTTAGCATGGAAGTTTATGACAATTGTAAAAAATATGCTTTTAAAAGAAAAAATACTGAATATTTAATACTGCAAATACATAGTATGTAGAATTATGCCTGAGGGCTCTTTTGCAATGTTGAGTGGATTTAATTTAATTTTAGAAGGGCTGAAAAAATAATATACAGTACACACTTTTCCAATCTGCCAGGTTTTTGTTATTGTTGTAGAAAAGCAGAAAGGAGGTTGCAGAACTAATGAAAAAAACCTCTAGAATAATTTAAATAGGAGCACAGTAATACAATGTCCACCTTGTAAGCAGTATAGCAGAGAGAACTGCTACACTGACAGTAGAAGGCATTTCATTCACACAAATATTTTTAGTTACATAAGAGAGATAATCATTATCATCAAACCTGCTCTTACTGAGGTACCTGTGAAACAAATATTAAATTAACTTTTCATTTAACATTATAAACCAATTTTAAATACTTTGCTATATTGGAAATGAAAAAAACCAACCCCCAAATCAAACATATCCCCACCAACCAAAACAAAAACCCAAGACCCCTCAGTGAAGAAGCTTTGCTGAAGTCGTGTTTTGGTTAAAGTTTGTAATTTTTAGTGGTCTAGTACTTAAACTTGCACCAATGTTATAATGTTATCTCCGTGTGAGTGGAATATTTAAAAAAAGCCATAGGCTATAGAAAGCTGGAAGCAATTTAGTGAATATTTTCTGTAAGAATCAGCACTAAAAAAAAAAAAAAAAAAAAAAAAAAAAAAGTACCTTATTTATACTCTGTAGATTATTGCTTATACAATAATATCTTCTGTAAATATAAAATGTTATGCTTGTGCAAACACAGGAGGTAGATCAAGTCATTTGTTTGGAATATTGAAAAAGTGTAACTCTTCTCAGAGTTGTATCCTTTGCATTCTGCTATGCATGTCTACAGTCAATCTTAGTAGCTGAACTGCATTACCACTAATGCCTGGTTTCACTGAGACTTACTCTATGTAATTTATATGCTGCTAAATACATTCAATAAATATTGGCTGGTCACCCAGTTAACCTGCATTTTCTTTACTTGTGCAACAGAACTGGAAGGACTGGACATAGCCAAAATGATACTGTGCAATATAAGATCTACAATAGTTTGGAAATACACAAAACTTTGTATGTCCTCATAACAAAATTTGAGTGACTTCATAGAATACAAAGATTTACCAATGTATTCAGTCAATCCTTTGGAATGTGTGTAAATATTTACATATTACATTTGTTTCACCATGAAAGTAGATAAAGAAGGATATTGATTACTCTCTCTTTTTATCCCAGCATTCTTAACAAGATAATAGCACCATTTCTCTTCTTCTCTTCTCTTTGTTTTGAAAGTCAAATATTTTGACACTTCAGAATTTTTAAATTGCCTGTTATTTTTATGAAGGTATTAATTAGTTCATTGTTTCATCAAATATAGCTAGCTATTTGTACAAGCCTAAACATCTAATTCAGTATTCATAAATAAAAGGATTATATATATGCCAGTGAAGTGCTGTATGTAACCTGCTATTGTGTCATGTAACCCTTGGGGCATTTTCCTTTACGTTCACAGTCAGATTTTGATGTAGAAATGAACTGCATATATGATTCAAATGGGCTTCAGGCAGATGCTCAGATTTTTTATGAAAACGTATAAAGGCTTCAGGGAAACATCTTCCTCTGGTGATCATAAAAGCACCACTTGCATATTTCCATATGGAACATCCTTAGAACCTTGTTCACAAACATAGGGAGAACTGAGAAGCAAACCTGAGTGGTTCCGGCACCCCAAGGATTTTAGAGATAGTAACTACAAGGAGAAGGTTCTTGTGTACATAACAATGTGCTACAAATGATAGAAGATATCTTATTATTCTTAAATGTTTGGCAGTGCTCTGCTCTGGGGCTTTACTCTGGTCTGCTATAAGGCTAGATATTAATTTTGGACTTGATAGATCTTTCCATAATTACAATCATCTGTAATTATAAGTTATAAATACTTTGGACAAAGCATTTATTTAGAAACAAAATACCGCATATATATTCATAAAATAATAGTATTAGCAGTAGTCAGGTAATGGATGGTAGCACTTATTAATTTGAAACTGTTGGTGATTTCATAGCTGCTTTATTAGAAAACTGCTGCCCTTTGCAAAATTATATTAGGAAGTTAATCATCATCACATCATAACCACTACTAAATAAAAGCTGGCTATGTTCATCTAAATTTTCATTTAAGTAACAGTGATGGTAGGCTAAGGGTAGGAGAAAGTCCTTTTTAAACCAGCATCCAAAATCATTGGCAAATGGAGCTGCATTCAAATATCTTTTTCCATCTAGATCCAGAGTCAGTATAAATGGAAGTGACACATTTCTTTATTTGTATTGTTGAAATTCAAACTTTTTTTTTTCAGTTTTGCAGGGTCTCTCTCCTATATAATTTGGTTATACACAGTCACCTTTTTCTGTGCATCCCCTGGCTTGTTACTTCCAGGGTGGTCTGCATTTCAGATTTTGTGATGGGATGTTGCTTTGTTTTCCTTCTGTTTTCTTTTTCTCCCTCCCTGCTATTCTCTTCAGAGACAGAGAATCCAATTCATGTACTTCAGGTAAGGCATTTTACTGGTAAGTAAATTCTAGTTTAGAGGCCTAATTCATGTCTTCATTGAGCTTTCTATCATGTTGTCCCCTATGTAGCAATGCAATTTCAATGCCTGTAAATACGTTTTAGTACCTGCATCCAACACATGATGCTCAGGACAACCCTTCCCATGGAACTTTAATACTTTTAAAAACTGACTTTCTTTGTCAGACCTTTTATGTGTGTTGTTAAATAATGACTTTTCTTTGCCTCCTAACTGTGTTGCAACACAAATTCTATCTCCTGATTTTCTCTCTTAACCTTTTCTCTAGGTGTGCTACATATTTCAATTCTGAACATTATTTCCCCTTGTCTACCCATCTGCTTATTTTAGCTGCTTCTTCCTCTCTGCTGGATTCTGTACAGACTTCCCATCCCCCTGTCCACTCCTTTAAACTCTCCCCCATAGCTCTGTCTATCCTCTCAGTTGGTGCATTTGTGACCCTTCTGTTCAGATGGAACCCGTCCCACCTATATAGGCTCCATCTGTTCGAAAATGTCCCACAAACCTAAAAGGGGACAGAGGAAGTTCTCCTCTACAGAATTGACGTCACTAGGTGGAATTCTCCTGGGGTTCTGGCCCCTGAGCATCAGTAGCATCTACGAACAATAAAAAGGCTTCTTGCTGAAAGGAATTCCTGGGAACAATGTTACATTACCTACCTATTGCACATATATTTCTCAGGACCTGATCCAAAGTCTAAGTCACTGGGGATTTTCCACTGATCCTACTGGATTTTGGATCAAGCCTTCATTCCAGAAATACATGTGTTCAAAGGATGGATTTAAAAAATAGCAACTTCTGCCAAGACAACAGTGTTTAACAACTCCAAAGCAATTCTCTTTACTCGAAAAACCATGACAAATAAGAAAATAAAATATTACAGAGATACTTCTTTTCGAAACTATTCTTAACAATATTTCTATGTATACTGAGACCTAGTAAAATTAAATCTTATGGATATGATGCAGCCTTTTGTTGGTGAAGTGATTCTTTTAGTCATTCTCCAAATGTTGCTCAATATCTGCAGTATGTAAAGTATTAAATTCTCATTGTGATCTGCTTCAAGGGACAAGAAAAGCTGGAAAAAGACAAAAGCAAAAAACTACCTAAAATGGAACCTGCTTTCAGCACTAATAAAATCTGTGATGATTTTTTTTCTTTATAGCCTTAGGAGAAAAGTTGCATAAGTCTATTGTGTGAAGCAAATATTTTGCTGTTCAAAATTAATAAGGACTGAAAGCTGAAAATTTAAACATGCCAATGAACAAAAGTAAAAATGTGGAGGGAAGACTAAAATTAATTCCTGGCAATTATTACTCTAATCAGTTGCTGAGGTGCATTTAAAATGGTTAAAAGACAAGAACCAGAACTGCTCTATACTTTATTTTTGACTAAGGTTCCTTGCAATGATGGTCTCTCCCAGCTTTTTGCAAGGTACTGTAGCTGCAGCTTTGTTTATCTGGCCCCTACACAATATTGTCAGGATGCATTTCCATTTTCCAAGTGACTGCTGCCACTGTGCCACAATCTGTGCTCATTTCTCGAGCAGCTAAACCCTTTGACACTGTGGTTTTTAATTAAAATTACATTAAACTTAATCAGCCAGAAAGAGGCTGCTGTAGAAGGCAGGTTTGATTGCAACCTGCAAAGGGTGCTGGGGCTGCCAACTCGCTAAAGATGTGCCGGCAGATGCCAAGCTGCTCGTGTGAGCCCCATGGTCACAAAAATGCTATGAGAGGTCAGTTCTGTCTTCACTTTTTTCTAGCACTGTCACCAAACTATAATGCGTGACAACTCTTGATAAAGCTCAAGGAAGAGAAAGAAATACATTGCTAATACAGGCAATGTACTCTATTCTTTTCTCAAAGAATTGAGGGTCACAGAAAAGATATATTTGAAAAATGTTGTTATTTGGGAATCCTGCAAGTGATAACCCTGTAGGTCTACTTGCACTTTTAAGCATCACAATATATGCAAGGGGTTATGAGATTGTGATATAAATAGTCCCTCATTCCCTCAAGATTTTTCCTGGAGTTTCTTTATTTTTTTTGTTCTTGTTTGGCTTTGAAGGGAGCAATAAATGAATGAGAAGGCCTAAGACTGCTACATGACAATCTGGTTTTTTGTAGAACTAAGACCGATTTCACTGCACAAATTAATATTTTTTATCTGAAAATAAATTAAAGGTTAAAGTTTTGAAATACTATTCATAACAATTTCGGATGTTGTTCAACAGCAGCCTAGAGCAACTTCAGAGTTTCTTGTGTTGATCATTGAATGAGAGTTACATATAAGAATATTATTATTTATATTATTTTAATATGTAAAAAACTTAAACCAGCTGTCTCTTTTATCCTCTCCTCTCCTCTGCTTCTCCCCTCCACTATGTCCATTGTTTAGATCTGAACAAATGCACAATGAACAGGAAAGGTCCCAGTGACAGGATTAAGAAGTCTCTGAAACCTACTCCCCTCTTCTTGAGTTCTAGATTTTATACTCATAATCTAGAGGGTCATGGTGGTTACAACAACCATGTCTCATGTTTGAAACTGTCCAATCTTCAGAGATTGTATTGGTTTTGAAATTTTGTACAGGAAGAGTTAAAAAATGTCCAGGAGCCTTTTGGCTTCTATTATATGTTATTTGACCCACTAACAAGGCTTCTGAAAGCTTCTGGACAAGATTTTAGTGTTTAACTCTATTTTATATTTCCTTATGTAGACTATTTCATCCTTCTACCTACAACTAGTCATTCAGATATCACTTGATTTTTGCTGAGAGAATTTGATTAATTTTATGTGTTTGAGGGAACACATAAGTGCTACAAACGAACCAGAATGTGATGTTTCACACAGTTTTCAATTGTGTATGCCTGGAAATGTGTTTACAGAAACCTGGAAAATAAGGAACAAATTGGGCAAATTAATGAGAGAAACAGGGAACAGCCAGATGAGAGATGTGATGAAATTAGTCTAGCAGATTTAAAATTAGCGAGGGGAGACATCTAAAAAGAGAAAGAGAAAATAGGAAGAAAGGTTTCCTAGTGACTGAAGTGGTAGGATAGCAAAGTTATTTTCTGACTATATAATCAGACATATTAAATACAGTGAATGGCAGTTACTGCATTAAGATCTATTATATACCATCAGAAAATAAATATATTAATATATTAATTAATATATTAACTTTCATAAATTTGGAAAACACTAATTAAGGCAATGAAATCAGGCTGTTCTAGGAGAAACAGGACTGCTTTTTTTTCAACTGGTTGCTTGATAAAAGAAGACAAAAGAACAAAGCACTTGCTTGCTAATTACATTTGGTAGAGGAAGCAATAAAATATATCAGAAAAATTAAACTCATCTTGTGACACAAAAGCATAAAACAGAAATGATGGAAGTAAGAAAATTTTTAAAAGTCTGGATGTCTTTTTTTGTGCATATAGGGATTTGTGAACAAGCAAAAAAATAAACTATGATAGTTCCATCATATTATGTCTCAAGTGACTGGGAAACATTTTCTTCCCCCTTATTCTTGCAACCTCCACCATAATTTCCTGGGGGGTTTTTTTGGTTTGTGTTTTTTTGGGTTTTTTTTTTGCCACATTATGTATACAGTTTTAATTTTTTTTTAGTGTTTGTTTTGTGCCTTGGAACTACTCCTGTAACTCCAGCTTTTCTGATCATTTCCCATGTCTAAGCTTTAGCCCTGAAATGAAGAGATGAAACGTGGAAAGAACTATAACAGCAAAATTCCCTCTTAATTGTTTGGGTTAAATAGGCATTAGCAGCAAACATGAACCAGTTTTACACCTTACTAAATGGTGTTTATTTCATTGTATCAACTAGACTTGGTAATGCATCAAGTGTGCCCCGTTTAGAGCAAGACGCATGGCAAGAAACACTGCTATTCTGCATGTGGAGCTTGGCCAGTTACTTAAAAGGATTACACAGTGGGATCTCCACTGTTAGCAGGGACTGGACCCAGTAGTCAAACATTTCCTTCTAATATGATGTTCTTAACAAGCAAGGATTAAAAAGCAGACAAAATATTCTTTCACATTTTAGGTCATCTTTTAAGCTACTTTCTATGTAATGAAATCTGTGGTAAAGCTGGCAATAATACTCTTTACTGATCCCACACACAGCCTTATTTGGAATAGTAAGATATATTACTTATTAAAAAAAAAGGGTAATTCCAGGAAAAGTAGAACTGATGTCTCCTGGTTTTTCTTTGTCTTTTATCAGTAATTAAAGCTTCTTTTGTGATAGGTCTTACTAACTAACATCATCTTTGTGGATTCTCTAGGACCTAATCTTAGTTGAATTTACACCGCAGTCTTTGTCTCGTAGATCATGGTCTATCACACTGCACAGATGCCTTGTTTCAGGCAACTTGCTGAATTTATAGGTTGTCTACCTACCCCACTTCTTGATGTGAGTTTCTGTTAATGAATGGCAAAGTAGTGATGGACAAAGAGCTCTACAGCTACTGCAAGGCATAGTGCATGCACATAAATTCTGCAGGCCCATGGAATGGCACAAGCCACACTACCCCCACGAGAAACGAGGGAGTCCAGAATGATGTGTACTACATGATGGGATAAAGATGGCACACATGGCAATGGGCAATTTGATATGGGGAATTTATACCTCTTGTATAATTGGGGAAACCTTAGAGGTGTGATTGAATGAAGGCAGGGGTGATGGACACAAAAAATGATGGCTTCTTAAACTAATGTGTAGAGAACCCTGCCAGGAACGGTTCATGTCTAGACCTAGTTAACCAGTTATCAGGCAGTAGGAGCAAATTAGAATTGAGCCCCTGGGGGTCAAGTGACTACAATCTAATTAAATTTATTATAATTCAGAAACCAAAGCAAATTAATACAAATATAAAAAGTATGACTTCCGACTGGCCTGCTCTGATGCCTCATGAAGAGGATCTTGGTGGTACATGTATACTGGAGAAGGCAGCTCTTGTGCAGGTCTGGAGCTCAGGTTATGGAAGACAAACCTAGAATTGGTTCTGTCTAAAGCTTGACAGGAGAATAATTTTATTTCTTCTAGAAAATACCTACCTGCCAGTTGCACTAGTTACATTTGAAGTGATGATTCCTCCCTAATCAGAAAAAGTACACTTTAAAGACAGGATTAACATGCATATTATTAGCTACTATGCTAATATGCATATTAATAGTATGCATATTAACATGCATACTATTAGCTCTCCAAAGACAAGACACACCTTTTTAAGAGGTCACACTTTAAAGGGACATCACATATGGATATTAATATTATGATATCATTCATTTGCATTATTAGCATGTCTCCAAGCCAACCACTCCAAACAGCTGTATGGCAGGGAACCATGTATCTCATGGGCCTGCACTTGTTAAGCAGGCTCTTGTAAGCAAAATAGAAGGTGAAACACAAGCACAATGCCCAGTTTTTATTTGGTAACAGCACAGCATTTTGTAGGGAATGGGCACACATCTATATAATGTGGCAACTGACCTGCAGCTGGTGAGAACTCAAGTGTGGATTCCCAGCTGCCATGCTCCTCAGCTGTTACAGGCAGGATAAAACTTCTTATGAGCATGTGTAGAAAGTTGTAACACACCAGAAAAGATCACAGGCAGAAAACTGGGCAGTATAGCTCCCCCAAACACTCGAAGTCCAAACTTGTAAACTGTCCACACAGAAGAAAAATTCAGTTTCATGCTGCCTTTTAGTTTGAGTCCAAGAACTCAACCATAAAAGGCAGCATGAAACTGAATGAGCCTGATGTATATGCAGGTGGCACATGACAGAGGAACCTCTCCCAGACTGGCAACTAGTGTTTGTAGGAAGCCTCAGCTCAGATTGCAGTCACAGAGTGTGATGTTCCAGATGCTGGAGACAATGTGGGTGCACAGAGTCAGCTTGATGAACAGCCTCTTCTAGCCTCAGTTAATGTAGTGCCATGTGATCAATAAAGGAATGACTGGTGCTTTGAAAGAAGAATTTTTTAAATGAAAGGTTTAAAAGCCTCCCATGCTATAGAACTGCTGACGTGCACTGCTGTGTAATGCACAGCACGAGTATATCTCTCTCCTCCCTACAATTTTCAGTGTCCCTCTTTAAAAGGCAATGCCATATCCATTAATGTACCAGCTCATGATCAAAAGCAACACTCAAAACCTACAGTGTCTCATAGTCATATCTCAGGAGGACTTTTGCCTTCTAGCTCTGTTCTCCGGCCTGAAAAATCAGCACTTGGGAAGTGTTACCTTTGATTAAGCCTGTGTAACACATTTAACTTCCAAGAGTCAACAACATAGCTTATGAATTACTAATTTCTAAGTTTATCAGACTTGATGCTAAACCATGAAAAAAAATGAACACAAATTATGAAATGGCAAATGTAATTTTTCATCCATTAATGCAACAATGTGAGGTGCCTCAAGGCAACAAAGATGGTTTCTGGTGGCCAAATATACATAACTTGTAAGATACCCATAATAAACGAAAGAATTAGTCATCACATTGTAAAATACAGGTAAGTACCTCTGTACTGGTAAAGACAAAATCTTTGTCAAATAACTACAACTTCCACATGGCTGAGTCCGCCATTGATATATCTTCTGACTGGAACCATATTACACAAGTAACCCCACTAATTTCAGTGAAATCAGGCAAGAGGTGAAGTACTGCATAATGTAAGCACAAAGAAGATTCCAATATTTACTAAACTAGAAGGGCAGTAATAACCTCCTATAATGGACAATTTCACTTTAAACATCTTTGAAGACAATAGAAGTGAAGTCCGGAATGTCTTTTTCTGCACACATAAATTGATACAGAACTTAACATATATTTACTACAGAAAAACACTGATTTAGAAGACACCATCTTAACAACAGAAATATTCTGCCTGGAAATTAAATAAAAGATGCCATAGAAAAAAAAGTAAAGAAAACATATCCTACAGAACTGGATGTAGAACATATCTTACAGAACTGCCTTCTTTTATGAAGTGTAACTTACTGTTTATAAATTCACTTGACATAACAGCTTAGATAATTTTCAGTGAAATTTAGTATTGTTCATGACCTGAGAATAAGTGCAGGAAGGAACTAAGCTGAAGATAACTCAGCACATTCACTCTTCAGAAACTATCTAGAACAAACAGTAAGAATCCAATAAAACAAATTAAAAAACCCAACTCAGTTCAAAAGCAAAATTATTTATGTTTTTCACTTTACATTGTTCTATTTTCATTCCTGACTGCTCTTTTGCTTTACAATTTTCATGTGTTTTTAAGCCACTGTAGCTGTGCACTTTAAATTTTGTGTTTAACCTTTTGCAAGTCTAGAGACATCTTTCCATCCAACAAAGGAACACATGTAGGACTCATCCAGACCTATGACTCTACTTGATACATCACCACTGATTAGGACACATAAGGGTCTATCACACCAGGAGCGTCCCTGGCAGCACTGGGTCATTGCACTCAAGGGGTTAACTGACGGCATTTAATATACTTATCTGGGGGCAGAGGTTCAAGGCTGGAAAATACTTCCCCTCGTATTACCATTTGGTCAATTAGCAACCTTTAGGCCAGAGCTATGTGTTCATATTCTCTCGTAATCCTGTCAGGACTCCTTATGCCTTCACCAGTAATGGAGTACTGTGACTAAAACCTTTCCCGGCCACAGTAGCTGAAATACCAGCTTCTGATTCCTCACAGAAACTCTCCTATAGGCAATAAAACAGCAGTTATATCACAACTGCTCAAATGGCAAATGTGAAGTGACTGCTCCAGTGTAAGATGCTGCCTGAAAAAAAGGAGATGGGGGTAGCTCATTTGACAGAGCTGTTCACACTTTTTCTGCACAGCTGAGAGACATTAGCTTGATTTCCCAAGATCAGTGTGCTTTCCAGTGTGGCGAGTTAGAAAACCCAGCAGCCTCACTGATAAGCTGGATCTGATCATACATGTTTCAAAGCTCAGGCACCAAAGCCCATCTCAACAAAAAAAAACCAACTCACAGAAAGGTGAATATTTTCACAAGGTCAATAGTTCAAATGAAGTAAAAAGAAAAAGAAAAAAGGCTTTAGTGACCTGTCTCTAGACCATCTTTCCCACAATGATACCCCATCTAGCTCACAATTCCATACTTTTTTTGTAGATCTTTGGGCAAAATTCACATCTTTTAGTCAAAAAGAACAAATTGTCTATGTTCACACAGACTGGAGATGACTGGTATCAACTACCCAGTTCAGTGGATTTGGGAATTAGGCAAAGCAGGACACAGGTGGGGCTAAACAAGGAAACGAGACCTTTTTTTTTTTTTAGTTTTCATTGCTGTCTGAAGCTAAATACCTGCATTTTATACTGAACGACTCAGTCAGGCAGACTTATAATCAGCACTGCTGGTTATCAATCTACCTCGCCCAGAGTAATCATTACTTCTAAAATATCAAATAAATTTTTGGATGGCTAAGTACAGATTGAGATTTTTATCTTGGGTAGCCATTTTTTAAAAGTGCAGAAAAAATACATTTACCAACTTCATTCTATCACAGTCACTGATAATCAACATTCCTG
This sequence comes from Aleadryas rufinucha, assembly GCA_013397815.1. Lineage (NCBI taxonomy): Eukaryota > Metazoa > Chordata > Aves > Passeriformes > Aleadryas > Aleadryas rufinucha. The sequence continues at coordinate 1,048,892 of VZTH01004248.1, read as the reverse complement.
TAAAAAAAGATATGTAAACAATTATATTTTTCAGTAGTATCAGAACTATTTTAAAACGTGTGCTGTATTACAAGACAGTTACTCAGTGTATTATATGGAATTATCATAGCTCCACCTCTGTCAAAGAGAGTAAAAGCAGCAGAGACTATTTGTCTAGAAAAGATGGAAATCTGTTGATTTCAAGAGATTTTGGAATGTGAAAATTTGCAAACCTCCTCTTTTGACTCATGGTATCTACTGAAGGGCCAATCTAAGTTACGCTTCTGTTGCCACTGAAATAAATGATAGAGGGCCACTATCATCATTAGAGCTTAATTATTATATGGATAAAAATAGAGCAAAAATATAATAAATATAGTATTTTTACCTACCCTAGGTAGCTTTCATATCGGTGTATCCCAGTTACTAGATTTTTTTTTTTCAAAATTAATAAAAATCATTCCAATTCTATTGACTACAGGGCATCTTGTAATCTCATTTATCTCACAGCAGAAAAAGAAAGGAGAAAACGGAAATTAAAGGAAACAGAACAAAGTGGCAGTACCTTCTAATTGCAAACACCCCTCTTCATCTCCATCCATGCTTCTAGTTTTATGTTGCTTTAACTACAGAAGTACCATCTAATTTCCTAATATCTAAACTTTACAATAGTATAAAGGTGTATTTGTTTTAAACTACTAGGCATACTTTTCATTTTAGTTATAATGCCAAAACAGAAATTCTACAAGAAAAAAAATCAAGTTAATATAAGACAGAGGTAGATCACAGCCATGCAGATTTATGCTTTAGCATGCTCAATAAAATTAAAGAGACTGTGCAGGTATAAAGTTCCTCTTTACTATAAAACAAAAGACAAAGGAACCAGCAGAAAAGGTTTTTCCTATCTCCTAAAGTTGCAGACAACATATTTTTCTGAAAAGCATTTCCCTTTTTTCTGCTGAGATACACTTGATTCCAAATCCTCAGTAAATTTATAAAGTGATACATTGCCTCCACCAAAATGCCAAGATTGGTCCATTCTAATTCAGGATGTCCCACTGTTTTACTCATATTTATTTCAATCTCCATTAAACACAATTGATGATAATTGATCCCTGATTATTTCAATTTAGACTTTGAAAACCTGACTCTTTACTTCAATTAAAATACACTAACCATTATGTTCTACATTAGTTTACAAGCGAAACGTATTTTTGAGGCAGATTTTCCTCAGAAGTCCTCACCAACAAGTCTTCCAAACTTTTTCAAAGGAAAACAGAAGGTGATTAGATGTAAAAATTTGATATCTTACTGGAATGTTCGAAAAGATTGGTATGCAAGGTGTGCAACAAACCTCCATAAAGAGTCAATATGAGACCTATACTTTGATACATTTCAGGTGCCTGTTTAAAATTCGTGTTTCTCATGGTGAGAAATTCTGTGGTGAATGTAGAGACAAAAATCAGAATAACAGCGGTGATCACAGCTGGGAGTAAGTTTGAAAAAGAAGCAAAAATGAACAATCCACACTCTAAATCGATACCACTGACAATGTAGAACTATACTTTTCTCATATTGACTGAAAGCTTGGAGCATGCTGACCTAGGTCTGAACCCATTGCCATGCCATCTATATGTATCATGTGCTCTGAAAACTAATTGGTTGATGGACTTACGCATGGAGGCGTGAAAAACTTTGTAATGCTCAGTCACAGCAGGATAAGACCAGAAGAAGACATTAACAGGGACTGAGGAGGAAGATGACACGGTAACAAGAGTGAAGAAATGCATGTCCTTGTAGACAAAAAAGACTAGGGAGATTAAGTAAGCAAGAACCATTTTTCCTTTTTCACTGCTAAGAAACAATCCTCACATATATTTTGCTAACTTTTGTCAAAACCAGGCTCTATTTTTTTTATGCATTACATGTAATAGAGAACACAGCAATAGTTCCATGTGATAAAGATCAATGCAGTATAAATGCCTAAAGTGCAGTTACTTTTCCTTTCATATTGTGTTCAAATTTTCATTTAGAACAGCTAAAGATGGAAGAGAGATTTTTGCTGTTGTTTTCAAGAACCAACAGCATTTTTTTAACCACGATTTTCACTTCTAACAGCAATAACTTTAGTAAATTCCATTTGCTGTCATTTGATTTCAGCACATGCCCAAGGTCTCCCAAAAATATCTTTTTGTTGAGATTTTATAGCTATTGCATAGTTTGCAGCTCTTACTGCTACTTCTTCCATTACTAGAGTTCCTCTCATTCAGCTGGGGCATTCGGTTAAAGACAAAGTGGAGCACTTCTGTAGTTAATCCATTAAAGAATAAGAAGCATTTTATAAACATTTCTATCATAAAGAAACCACTGTCTGTACAATCACATAATTCATGACCTGTGTTCTACAGGCTTGGTATGTAGTTTAGCAAGCTAATGCTAACTAACTTTTTGCCTACCAGTCCTTTGAACAGTCTTCAGCTGGGTAGGTGACTTCACCATCCTGCTAAACCATGACCTGCTCCCAAAATTGCATTAACCACGTGGTTGTTAAGACTGCTATAGCAATGTTATAAACCATGTATGACATCAAAGTGCAAAATACTGCAGCATTTCTTCCCAGCTGCCATATACGAGGCGCATAAAACCTATTCTCCACCCCTTTCTCTGGTTTGCCACTGCATATCAAAAGTTAGGGCATTCACTTGCTCACACAAGGATTATTAACACGAAAGATGATCTAATGCCCACACATGATGCTCGCAATGGACAACAATTTTCTGCTTAGCTCAGTGGAGCTTTCAAAAATCAGGACTATCTTACCTGTACAGACGATGCAGATTACAAAGTGCTGCTTCATTTCACCACTTCTTGAGGACCTACAGATCATCACAAACCTCATGTCTGCCTATTCAAGCTAGAGTAGATATTTCTGAGCTTCCTAATACAACCCTCCCAAAATAAAGGCACTCTACTGAACACACTGCTGCCTCTCTGGAGTCCAAGAGCAAACACAACAGACATTAGTCAGCTTAACACACTGGTGGAAGGCACAAGGATAAAATGGTAAAACCTAAGGAGAAGAGAACAGAATACTTCAGTACAGATATAATTGACTGGAAGAGCATTAGTATTGCAAAATGCAAGAAGAGAGAAACCTCTGTTAAGTGTGAAGTACTACCTGTCACTGAAATTAAAAGCACTCATAGTTTGCGTCTTGAATCACGACTAATAATACCCCAGTACAATATACACTACTTCTGCAAAACAAATGTGAAGTACTTTGGAAACTGTTAAAATAATTAAAATTAATTAAAAATAATTTATATTTAAAAACAAATGAGAACTATGAGCTAGAAGATGCTACAAAATCTAAAAAATAGGTCAATAAGAATGACATTTATTAGTGTTTTCCTATGAATTACAAAGTCTCCTATAAGAACAGTGGATATGAAGCTATTGTAGTACTGAATATGGACAGCACAAACCAGAGAACTCCAAACAGGGGCAGCAGTGAAAAGAAAACACTAAGGCACACAGATGTTCTAGCCAATGTTTGTCAATGTTGTAGGAACTGATACTCTCACCTTAAAGTTTTGCTTGCTAAGATAAATGCCATTGCTTTTACATTTTGACAAACTGGAATTTTAAGCCTATTAGAGCATCATACATACCTAACTGATCTAACCTTGAGATGGGCTGCAGGACTGCAAATCCTTAACTACAACGTGTACCAGCACAGATGAGAATGTTCACCCAGGCTTAGGATGGATCATCTTGCACTGTGCAGCAGTGGGTCCTGAGACTTCGAGAAATTCCCATCCAGATTCCCCTAGAATGGACAATGGACAATGGAGATTGCAGCAATATAAAAAAGGAGGGGAAACATTATGTCCTTAAAAAATCAGAGGTGCTAGGAGAAAATCTTCAGATATCCTTGGTAAATTGGCTGGTTAATACTCACGAACCTCACACTTCAGGAGACAGGCACTAAGTGGGTAAGGCAGGAGGAATGTCTAAAGATTTACCACTGGTTCAACCATTTCCAGTTTGTAACATGGTTTTTGGTTGGTTTTGTTGGGTTCTTTTAGCGCCAGAGTTCTGCTGGCAGCCATTTCAACAGCTTGTCTTTGGCTGTGAGAAAGACAGTTTCTCTTTGCATGGGATCAAAAGATATAAAAATAACAACCAAACATACTGTAAAAATACAGCTAATACAGTATGTAACATCAAACATACTGTAAAATAGAGCATTATTAAATTTTAAAAAAACCCAAACCAATCAAATCTGATCCCCTGAATGCTGGGGATCCTTCCCCTATAGGAAGGAGAAGTTCCTTTTGAATTTTTGTAGCTAAGATCACTGCTAGAGAAAGATAGTCTCCCAAAGAAGGGAAAACCAAATAAAATATTTACACACAGCATATAAATCCTCAATAAGGTTTTCCCTTATTTTGTTGAATGAGAAGAGGTTGCTAAGCTCTTTTTTTTTTTTGGGGGCGGGGGGGGATGTGAAATGCATTTCAGTATTTCTATAATCATTTTTATTAGTTCCAGAATAAGTTATAAGTTCCAGAATAAGAAGATATTTTATTTATTGTTTCTCTTTGAAGTGTTGCCACGAGATAGGAATTACATTTCTTTTCACCCAACTCCTTCAGTATTGTAATTTCAAAAGAATTTGGTACTGCCATCTAAACCCAGTGTGCAGTACCTTAATTTCACAACATCTAACATAGCTTTCCAAACTAGCAAATACATCTAGGCTACCAATACCTGTGTCATTTGATATGCTGACACATTTTTTTCTGTCTCATTTCAGCAACTCTTTGCCATAGGCTACAAGCAACTCACACTCCCTTTAATCATACATAATTAATACGTAGTAAATTTTAAAAGAGGGAGTTCTTCAGACCCCTTGAACAGGGCATTTCTTTCACTTTCTGTCCTACCGTACTGGCTAACGTTGATGCAAATTCTATTTTCAAAGCAGCCATATTTGGACGGTCGGTGAAAAGTCTCCTATGCCACAATAATATTCTCAAACCTCTGGTTAAATATACATAAGCATAAAAGCTCAGCTAAATATATTAGCCTAAGTAGCGACTCAAGTGCAGCTGCAAGCGCAGCTTACATAGTATATAAACGTACATATGCTTTTGGCCCTATAATGTTTGCAAGCTTGTGCACAAACAATTAAAAAATCTAATCTATACATTTTTGTACATATTTTTAGTATTTGTAGACAAATACAGTCTCACAAATACATACTTGGAAGATATATTTTCATTATGAAGTGCTATACCTAAGAGCCGTGACTCCTGGAGTCTTCAAGCCAAATGCCATTCAGAAAACAGTTTCTGTCCCACTGGTTCCTGCTTTCACTTACTATGAGAGCTGTGTTGCTATCCATATTATACCTCTGGTACAATAGCACATGTACACACATACAGTTTGCTTCCACAAATGATGTTTACTCACATAACTATTTGGAGATTTACCTGCACAGTCAGTTAAAAGAAGTAAAGCAGTCCCAGGTCTGAATACCTCATCACAATCAACTTCTTTGAGATGCAGAGACTCAACCGCAATGATGACTGAAGCCTTGCAGTACCAGTGGAAAGAGATCTGCACAGACTTCCTCTTTGTTTCATTTTACCACTCAGTCTTAGCCTTGATCCCTCATTTTTGCTTTCCTATTGCTATTTTAGCTATCAGTCTGAATGCAGGTAAAGCAGTATTTATTGCAGTCCTTTAACAGCAACTAAAATGTGAAACTTAGATCTAAAAATTCTGCTTACTTAGATTGTGCAATAAATCTGCAAGTGTCTTACCAGATAGATGCTAATAATATCATATAGGCTATATAATTTAGATCCCTTTAGTAAGAAAAATTAGAATGAAGCAGACTCATCTCTAAATGCAATTTTATAATCGTAACACACAATATACTTAGATTTTCTTTATACCTGGACACAATGCATCTGTTCCAGCATACCATTGTAAATCTGTTGCACCACCAAGGAAGAGGTGGCTAATAATCTTACGTCTTTTTGAAGCATTTTATGAAGCATGTCTATGTGCTCTTGGTTGCCAGGTTTAAGATCCCAAAGACAAATGGCTAAAGCCAGTTGTGTCCCCACTGTCATCCCACATTCACTCACAACTGATGCCCATTGCATTCAACTCATTTTAAGAGGCTTGTTGGGCTCATCTGGTTTTGCACTCAGCAGTGAGAGACCTTTTCAGGATTAAACATGAAGTGATTCTTGTGCATTTCACACATCTATCATTTCCCAGCACGCTCTGTGAGAATCTCACTGGCTCAGTCAGGACTGAACTCCCTGGACAAGCAAACTGCATAAACATTTATGAGCTGAAGAAGTCTGAGATGTAAGTGGCTCCCCTGCCTTGAAGCCAACACCCCTGAAGTTACAAGACACAGAATTTCTTTGCTCTTTACTCTCATTCTGAGATGATGCCTAAGTACAGCCCCAGCAAGGACACTACTATATTCGTCTAGATCTAGGCAGACTCCTGAGACTTGCATGATCGCCCTCAGAGGTCCTATGACAGATTTACTGACCCCCCCTTTGAAGTCTTAAGACAATCACAAAGGCCTGGGCAACTCTTCCATATGTTCTGCATTTCCAGCTGAAGCTTTCTTGTTGGGAGTCAGTTGTTTTGCATCAAGGAAGAGATTGAATATGAGCCAACAGTGGGTATTTACGGGATCTGAAATCAAATAGGTGAGCTTGCTATCCGAGTTACCACGAGAGCACAAAGTGCAGTACTAACCACAGTCTAGTTCTTACTCTCAGAGAACAAACACAACTGTGTTTGTTTCCACAGTTGTGTTCCATTAACCAGACAGGCTACAGCTAAGAATCAAACCAAGCTTCCAGCAAAGCCACCTTTGTCACTCATTCACTCAACCCCACATCAGAATCACAGAATCACAAAATAGTCTGAGTTGGAAGAGACTCAGAAGGACCATTTGAGTCCAATGCTTAAGTGAATGGCCCATACCATCATTTTTCCTTGTGAACGAATTGAAGAAATAGGCAGTCTGATTTAAACAACAGCTTCAGTATACATTTTAATATCACATATTCTGCACATTTTCCACATATTTTTACAGAAGTGAAATATTTTGGGAAATTATTCATTTTCTGTGATCAATTTTTTCTCGGCAGACATATATCTGACATGTTCTATTATGCTTTTAGAAGCCCATTTCCAGTTGCGGAACCATTGCCTTGGCATTTTCATTAAAGAAAAAAAGCTATTTTTCTGCACTGAACTACCTAAACTTGCTCTGGTTTTGACCTGGGTAAAGATGACAATTTATAGTCCAGCTTGCTTATATGAAAGATTAATAAAAAGAAAATTTTTCCCTTCCTATAACAAAATGTTTACTCTCTAATAATTTATCTTCTGTCTGGATTGTCTAATAACAGAAGGCCACTTTGTGGCCACAAATTCTGTATATTGCAGGAAACTCCCTCTGTAGTAGGGAACATCAGCCAGTGACTCCTGAACCAGCTGCCCGGTGTTTACATTAAGCAGAGAAAGATGTCAGAGAGGTTCCAGCATTCCTGACATGGGCAGATGTGATGACAAAGCAGTAACTGGGCTCCTTTGCAGTGCAGCAGCTTTTACAGACCTTTCTTTCCCACCTGGTAGAAACCAGACCAAAAGGCTGCTTATGCTGGGTACTGCCATTCTACACTAACTCCAGCTGACATTCAGGTACAGGGGAGAAGGGAGGGCTGTATCACAAGTTTGAAATTTGTGTGACAAGCATACAAATACACTGATCACTGACAGCACGTTTAATCTATGTATTTATAATCACATCTAGACAGATATTTATTTCAAGATACTCAATGTATCAAAGACACCATTTGAGTCTATGAAGTCTGCAGTTTGTGGGAATTGTGGTTATTTAGCTAATTGAACTCAAAGACAGGTGAGAAAACTGTGCAAAATGTCAATAAGAGAGCATTTATATAAATTTTCTATGCTACAGTCAGTAATTATTTTTCTTAAAATGTGATAAAGAAAATTCAAGTGTCCTCTGAAGAGTTACAGTGTTATTCAGAGACCAAACTCAATCTTTAATGTGTGAAACAGAAGGATTATAATTTTGCTTTTAAAGCAAGTATCAACAGAATTTAATTATGGAATTATGTCTGATGCTTCACTGATACTGAGTGTGCCTTGTAAAGCAAAATAAAAGACTGTCTCGCAAGTAAACAACATTATTATCTCTATACTTGAATCTAGCACAAAAAAACATCTTACCATCTCTTCTGCAGCTGTAGCTGGTTTATTATCTTTATGCAGAAGATGTTAACATAATATCTAGACTATCAAAAACTCATAAAACATCAGTTTTATGAGTGATGGTTGAGGAAAATCCCTGACCAAAAAAGAAAATCATTGATATAAGGAAAACCACCCAACATATCAATTCAGATTCACTACTTAGTAAGTCAAATTGTAAATCATAATAAATAAAACTGAATTATTGCAGGACATCTACCAAACCATTTGGAAGTATCCTGCTATATTTTTTCATCATTCACACATAATATCTAGGAAATGCTGCAGCAAGTGACATAAAATGGCCAATGGCTACCAGCCACGCAGGTAACCTGCTGTGAAAAGTTAGTGCCAAAAAATTACTCTCCTGTGTGTAGGACACCTGTGGGTGAATCCTCTATCGCACTAAAAGCTGCTAGCTGGCAATCAAGTTCAAACACCTGATCACTAGATACATGTGTATTTTCTTTGTCCATCTGTGGCACAGAACATGTGCCAGAAGTGTGACTAAAAGTGAGGAATAAAGAAGCAGTGTAGTTTAAGAAACCACACATTTAAGAAACAAGTAATAAATCTGCACTAAGTATTTTACTACTTTTTAAATTCACAATCAGAATGTTCCAAAGGAAATATAAACATCAGATTTTTAGCCATGGGATTTACAAGCTGTTGTTGTTGTTATTATATTATTTTGGAGACTAGTGCTGTTGTACTGCAACCTTTACTCAAAGCCCTTAAAATTTCATATTAAGAGAACTTCTGAAAAAACCAAAGTTAAATCAAATAATTTCCCAACTGATTTCATTAGTTTGTCAGAACATGTTAAAAATCAGATCACTGGTACTAAATGCAAACTTCCTGGTACACATGGGTGAAAGGAGATCTAATGCATGATGGGATAAAGAACTGCCACTCTTGTTAAAAACCAAGATTAATCTAAACTTCACTGAAGCTAATGGGACTTTCCATTAACTTCTACAGTCTTTGGATCAGGTCCTCTAGTTTATTTTTCTCTGTCCTTTTATCTTCTCTCCCTTTCAGATTTGTTTTTCTCCTTTATGTGTTACAAGAGCAGCACTGAGAGCTGAAATGGACAATGCTTAGCTGGCAGTCATTCTCTGGTAATTAGACCGAGCCTCAAACACCTGACCTGCACATCTATGGATATCAAGCACGTCTGAGTGCCCAATTACCCGGGAGTATTAAGAAATAGGTTTGGAGGATGGGCAAATGATTTGATTCTTAAACTCTTCTGTAGTTGACGCTGTGCATGCGTCTTTAGCACAGACTAGAAGAACCAAAGAGAGACTGGAGGTCAAACCCTGTCTGAACCATCATATGCTGTGAACAATTTCTTCATACTGTTTAGGATCTTTGACCTTTAGAAAGTCTACAGCATTCATAATTATATCTAAAGCAGCTCTGATGGTGTCTTCCTCTATAATGGATTCACAGACATGAATAATACTCCTTAATTTTCAAGTATATCTTTTTCAAATTAATATTTCAAAGAGAGAAACCCTTATCTTGTTAAGAAGAAGAGTTTTAGGGTAGTAGCTCTTGCATAGGATGATACAGTTTGGTGGCCTCTCTTGTTAAAAATGTTCTAGTACCCATCTAATGCCCACTTATTTATGGATTTTAGACTAAAAGCCCTTTTTTGCCAGTTTTCTTCACAAGCACTTATCTCAGCATCCTCATTAGATGGTTTTTCTCTTTTCTTTTTTTTCAAGGCCTATCCATGCCCTTGGTACTTTCTTTTGTTCCATTCTGCAAAAGGAATGGCTTTAAAGGATCTCTCTCTACCAGTTTCAACTTTTTTTCCTTTGTAATTAGCCTTATTTGAGGAGCAGAAAAGTAGAAGACCAGAGAGAAATAATAATAATAAAACCCCCTGGTGAACAAAGCAGATGATGTTCTTTACTTCAATCATATGCTGTACAGCCTGAGTCAAAGAACTTGCACTTTTTTTTTTTTTTTTTAATCTGACTCATACAGTACATACAAGCCAGCTGAGAGACAATTTTGAAGCTAAAGAACAGGAATGTTTTATTCAGCTGATTATTGTTATTACCAAGGGCTTATTTAAAAATTAGAATTAAAGAAACCTTTTGCAGATAGTAATTTGAAAAGGAAAGATATGTTTGCCATCATCTGCTGAGAAAGAATATATTGATAGTGTTAATACACAAGTGTGTGAATAAGAAAGAATATATTTATTATATTAATTGGCAAGTGTATGAATCTTTGAAAAATAAGCAGCAAAATAATATATTGGAACTAAAATGGAACCTGAATATGAATTAGTGTAGAATAAAGCCTAGAACTACTCATATCATAGCTAAATCTGGTGTCAGACTTTATTCAAATAATCAGGGAGGTAAATTTCTTTGCTAATTCTCTTTCAAACTGAAAAAAATACCCAACACATATTGGCAGTCCTGACAAATCTTTAAACTCTAGAAGGTATTTCAGCATACACAACACTGGTGGAAATACAGAAATCTAAATTTTTAGTGATTCTGAAACTCACTTGTGAATGATTCAGAAGAGCCAAGAAAAAGAAAAAAAGGGTCCCTTTATTAATAAAGTGAATGGATTTTATTCTAACTTTTTTCAAACTTATCTTTAAAACAAACCAAAAATATGTGCACCTTGAATATCAGGTACTGACTTCCCACATTTTGTTTGCATTTTTTGTCTTTTTTTCCTTCATGGTATGCAGTTCTTGGAAGACTAGATATCTAAATGAATGGACATTTACCATTTGGAATAAAAGCCTACTTGAATTTTTAAAAAGCAGAGCTCTCCTCTAAAAGTACTTCCAAGCATTTCCATTAAGAAGGAAAGATTAAGAAATTAAGATTTCCACTATTGGAAGTCCACAGCTATGAAATCATTAGCCCTTTTTTTTTTTTAATGTGTGAATTACATAACTATTTTTATTACTTATATCACTTTGAATAAGTACAGAAAATTTATTTTGACTGCTACCAATAAGTCAATTAGCTTTTATGTACTTGAAGATGACTAAATTTGTGTCTTGTGTCGACAATCTTGATTTTATGTTGAGCCTAAAACAAGCTCACCCAAGCTAACAGTAATTTCCACAAATGTTATAAGATTATCTGATATTTACTATAAAAGAAGCAACATACATGCAAAGCCTTGATCTTTTAATTTTTGTTTATATGTCTAACTTTTAATAATTCTAGAATTATCCAAGTTAAACTAATTTTGACGGGTACCCAGTTCAGTTAAATACTTCAATTTCTGTGAATTTTACTCACACTACAAGATCTTTTTGAATCTGCAAAAGTGAATGGAAAGAGTTGTTCCACTAAGATGGTTGCCACTTGTTCTGCTGCTTGTGTCAGAACAACCACCATTTTTGCCACTCATTCTTTTTTAGTTCTAGACAGAAGTATCGTGAAAATAAAGCAGTACGTATTAGTTCAGAATGATCACTGTATGCTACTGAACTTTAATAAATAAGGTCTGAATTTTGGACAGGAAGTTCAGGCACTTGTTATCTAAATAGGATGACTCTTCCTCATTTTGCATACCATGAACCCAATCAATCTACTGACACTCTGTATTCCAAGATGTGTAGATTCACTCTTGCAAAATGGAGGACAGTTCATCAGTTTACTGATGCTAAAACCTGCAAGTCTGAGGTGGTTGAATCTCTCATTATTTTATCTCTGTATCTACTCAGATATTTTCCTGTGGTCTCTGCTCATTTACAAAATTGTCTCAGATAATGCAAATACATTATGCAATCCATGCTCATGACAGAACTATCAAATTTAGTTTGTGGCCTGCATTGTTTAAAGAATCACATCTGTTTCTGTTAGTATGCTTAAGATACTCAGATGTACTATATTTTATCAGGTAAAGGACTTTCTTTCTTTGGAAAAAGAAATTTACTTCTACTTCTGATTTCATATTTTGTATGCTTCCTTTTATATTTTGAGTTACAAGCTGACATTTTTAATTGATCCTCTAGCTGAACCCAGCTATGGCCTCAATATGCACAGGAATGGCAGACAAGCACCACAGACTTTCCAAAACCTATAAATGTGCACCTGTGGTGCTTCACCTGCATGAAGCTTGGCACAGAAAATATCTGTGGGAAAATTAGAAACTGACTCTTGCTCAGACCTAGGGAAAGTGAAGAGATTTATAGAAGGGATTTATATTTCCTTCTTTCCTTAATAATCCCAGCCTAACATACTGAGAAGAATATAGAATGAATGAAGCTGTTTTCACTGCATCCTGATAGAATAAGCATAATTGGATGCAACAAATATTTTCAAAATCTTTTCAGTTACATTGTACAATTAAATTCCATTTAGCAGGATATTGCATAGATTAAATGCCTTGAATACAAAGTTGGTTTTTTTTTTTTAATTTTTCATTTGTAGGAGACCTACCTACCTACTAGTGGTAATTTACTTTGTCTCACAGTAGGTATTTTAAGGGCAAGTGAATATTTCATACAGGAAATTACTCCTCCCTAGGTTTTAAAGAAATCACACAGAAACAAAAAGTCTGAGAGGCAGTTTTCTCAATTTAAACTCGTACCTATGCTCTCAATCTATTCTTTGGCCAGCCTATATCTGTGCTCAGGATTGCCCTGACTCAGGTGCAAGCCCCTGCACCTGGCCTTGTTGAACTTCATGAGGTTAGCATGGGCCCACCTCTTAAGCCCATCAAAGTCCCTCTGGATAGCATTCCTTCTCTCCAGTGTGTTGACTGCACCACACAGCTTGGTGTTGTTGGCAGACTGGCTGAGAGCACACTCAATGCCACTGACAATGTCACCAAAAAAGATGTTAGACAGTACTGGTCCCAGTACAGACCCCTGAAGAACACCACTCATCGCTGAGGTCCACTTGAACTTCAAGCCATTGATCACAACACTTCAAATGTGACCATCCCGCTAATTCCTTATCCATGGCATGGTCCATCCATCAAATCCATGTCTCTCCAGTTTAGTGACAAGGATGTCATGCAGGAAACTGTCAAAACACAGGTCAAATGCATCCCACTTTGAGCAGGAGGCTGGAGTAGGTGACCTCCATAGGTTCCTTCCAGACAACTTTTCTATCATCCTGTGACTAAACTAAATGAATCGATACTTTAATTAGGCACATTCAACTTTTGACTTCATTACTCATTCACAAAAGAGAGATGTTACTTAAACCCCCTATTTTTCATAAAATCTTCTTTCAAATATCGGAAGCAGAAGCATCAGATAGTTCTGAATGCCATTTGTACAGAATTACTATCTTTTGTTTCATGGCCAAATACTCTTACACACCAGCCTACCCCCTTGGTTATGGGTTTTCATACTCAGCAGAGAAAGAAATCTGCTCTGTACTGATAGACCTGAGGACAGTAGAATTGCTCTGATCCTGCTGTGCAGAATTTGTTCCTTTGTGAAAATGCATTTATATACAGATCACAAATATCGTGAGTCTAGCATGTTGTCAGCTCAGTTAAAATGGTATCCCCAAACCAGAAGATTTGGAAGAAAACAGATGAGGCAGAATCAGAACTATAATGACTGGTAACACACAGATCTCAAAAGTGTCTTTCTATGTTACTCAGGACTGATGGCAGATTCCTGCTGCTAATACTGGTGGAGCCTGGCCACCTAATCCTGTTCATGAACCGATGAAATGTCCTCTTTAAATCAACCCCATTTGCTCTCTCCATGGCTATTTTAAAGAGGTTATTCCAGAGCTCATTCCTCTTAAACTTAAAAATGTTTTAATTTTCAATGACACACATGCCCAGATTAAATCCCGTTTCTTGTGCTAGCTCAGATCTTTTGCCACAGAGAGACCTACCTGCTACCAAGGGTTGAGCACTGGTAAGAAAATTTGTTTCTTGATTGAAAATGAAAGCAAATTTACTTTTGTTTGCAAATAAACAAGAAGCGCTTTGCCACGAGTTCAAAAAGTCAAAACCAAATTCTTTGTGCTTTGTCCAGCACCTCTTTTTCTTTAGATTTAGTATGTAAAACAAGACTCTGTGGAGCCACAGAGCAGTGGGAAAAAAAGAAAGAAACCTACTTCTGAGTTTGAGGTGGATCAGCCTCTACAGGACTCGGTCTCAGCCTTGCATACGAGCTCCCATATGATCAGCGCTAATGCTGCAAGGGCACTCTTTATGCCCCAAGTATTGCCAGTAGCCTGAAACCATACACAGCAAACCTTTTGCAGTATAGTCTGAGCTGAAGGCATCCACTGCCAATCTGTTCTCACCAGACTTTACAAATCTTGCAGGCACCTAAAAGGGTTATCTCAAGTCCTCCTCACAGTAAATAAAATATTCTTTAAAAGGCTTTTGGAGATCCTCAGGGCATTCCAGTATTGCCAGGAAGATGTTTTACCCTACCTAGTAGCGAAATACATAACAATGTGCTTTAAAAATTAAAAATTTAAAAGAATCTGAATAATTGCTTCCTGTCAATTTTCTAGGTTGGCATCATGGAATTCAAGAGTGAACCATTTTAACAAATTCATTTGGAAATGTCTGTCTAGCCTGTGGAAAAGCTATGCAAAACTGTGTACCGAGCACAATACATAATGAAGTTTACACTTGCTTTGGGTTTGTCCTGAGGAATGTACAGCAATTCTGACACAGTTTCTGTCAGTGTAACTAGCTACAACATGCAGCTCAGTAGCACAGGGGTCTATTTCCTGTTCAAAGGGGAAAACAAGGACTTAAATATTTACAGGTTAGTTGTCTCAAAATACTATCAGTTGGTTCTCCTTAAAAATAATTAAGTGCCTGCTTTACCAGAATTAATGAAAAACAATGTAATTATGTAAATGTTAAAAATACAGGGCAGGACAAAAAATTCATAATGAAACCAGTGTTTTTCTATCTGCATCTTTAGGTTTGCATAGGCTATAGTCTCAGACCACTCCCTTTCGACCTGACTATAAGAATGGATCAAAATGAAATTGATCAGGGTCTTGTACTCCGATTTGCTCAAACAATTGCATTTTGTTTTCTGACATGCACCAAAGGGAGCTGTGTGCACAATCGGGGGGGATATATCCCATCAGCAGAAAGACTATGGTTTATTTCAGTATTTTTCTGAATCTTGAAAACAGAAAAAGTGAAACGATAAGACATGTTTGACTATAGTACACATACATCCAACTAAAAGGCCATCAAACTTGAACAGATTCATACACAGAAGAATCTCTGAAAATTGCAAAGAGCTGCTTGAAAACGTTAAAGCAACTGAATTCCTCAGCAAAGCAGTAGTCAAGCAAACAAATACACAGTGAAAAAAACAATTTTTTCTGTAGGATTCTGGAGGGGGGATTTTTTGTTTGTTTGTTTGGGTTGGTTGGGGTTTTTGTTGTTGTTTTTGTTGTTATTTTTATTTTGGTTTTGTTTGTTTGTGTTTTGGTGTTTCTGTTTGCTTGTTTGTGTTTGTTTTCTTTCCCCAGAAAACAGATAGATTTTATTTGTTTTGCTGCTTTTAAAAAAAACCAAGTTAGACTCAAATCAGATTCAAACCATGAAGAATTTCAAACTGTATGGCTTCCTATACCTCAAAGTTAAAGGCATATTCACACTGCGACGAGAGCAGTGCACACAGCACAACGAAACTTCTGCTATGACTGTAATATAAATAACTTTCATATTAAATTGGATGTAGGTTAAAGATTAAAGAAAGAATATTGTTCTTAAATACAAGGTAGAAAAGTGAAAAATTACAGATTTGAGACAGTAGTAAAATTAGATATTCTCAAGAGTTAAGTATTCTTGCAGATCTATTTCTGCTTCCATCAGTGTTGCAAAGGTCTCTTGGTCTACCTGGGTAATGACTCTATTACAGATTATACACCTATTCCACTACTTTCATGTATTTATATACATAAATATGTATATTATATACATAAATATGTATACTATATACATAAATTTGAAGGAATCATTCTGACTACTGTGGCTGACTTCTGGAGCAAGGAAGACTACAGTTCTAAAAATAAGACTAAAGTTCCCAATTGAGCTACAGGATTACACAGCAAAAAAAAATTTAAACATTTTGATTGAAAAAGTAGCTGATACTGAACGTTATCTGTCTTTTTAAAAATGGGACCACGCTGCTCATTTTCATTTGTCTTGCTTTCATTTCTAGCCTCAGAATTTCCCCACAGACATTCATGCAGAAGCTGGCTGTATAAATGTATGCCTTACGCCAAAACAAAACTTTTTAGATTATAGTCTGCTTCTTAATATGCTTTGACCTGAAAATTCAGAAACAGCACTTGTGAATCAGTATGAGTATCATGAAGAGTTTAAAATGTATTATAAAAATTCTTAAAATTGTAAGGGTAAAAGTTTTTGAATAAGTTGCGTTTTTAAAGCAATGTTCAAATTTTAACTTTGGTATTTTGAATACTGCTATTTACATGATACAGATCCATTTCAGGAAAGAAAAATTCAGATGAAAAGAAAGAAAACAAAGAGGAAGAGAGAGCTACACTTCACTGACCAAACTAACTGGCAGTAGCCTTCTTAGTTGTCTCAAAAGCTGTGTGATACCCTGGCAAACTTATAAGTCATTTATTGCTCTTCTTCATTCCTTGACGAACCTGCCTCCTCTGTTCCTCCCTTGTCCTCTAAACACACACTGACTAAACAATTTTTTCTTAAATTGCAGGAAGAGGGTAGTGAAAGTTTGAGAGCACTGCCTTTAGGGGACCACAGAGGCAAAACATTGTTTTCACCTTTCCCCATTGCTCTCTCAGGGCACAGCACTCCTGACTTCAAAGCAACATCAGCAGTATTCATCTACAAGTCTGGCAAGAACACTCATTAGTTATACTCAAGTCAGTATTATTGAGCCCTTTCTCTAAGTTCTATGTACTAACTCAATATAAAATCACAGTTCTGATTATTGATCAAATAAAAAATTTCCACTTGAGCAGTCCTGACAGAAAGCCAGGAGATTTGCTGCACAGCAGCACAGTCCTTCCATACACGTAGCCCACATACTGAGGTTTCCTGTTAAGTTTTGTATCTTGACAGCTCTGCCCCTGGCGTGCCTTGGGATATGCCCGAAGTACTTCTCTACCCTCTCTCTGATCTTTATTGGCTCTTCACCCCAACAAGAGACACCAGCCTCACGGTGATCCTCTTCAGCTTGCCACAGAGCATTCCCCACCTGCAAGGTGTCACGAATATGTCTTGGGATAATGGTCCACATTTGCAGAAAATGCTTCAGAGAAATCATGAGCCCTAAATTTATGATTTCCCCCTATCTACCTGAACCCCAACTTTAGCCAAGTTTAAAGACAAAAATTCCCCCCCAGAATTATCAAATGAGTACTAAATTTAGACCTTTAATTCAACAATGGAAACACTGAACTCCCACTTACTGGGAGTACGCCTGGTTGCTCAGTCAGTAAGACTCTGATCTTTGTATCTGTAACCTCTAATTTTTTTTAATATTTTGCTGTTAGTTTTGGGACACAAAAACAAATATCTGAAGTGCTCCAGCACAGCATGGATAACTGTAAAAGTGGCAGTTACAGGTATACTTATTTAGTGAAGCCCATCTCTTACAAGGAGTGCTTTCTAAACTGGAGACAACATTCACCACCAGCAATGCCAAAACCTGATGAACTGAAATAAAGAAAGAGGTACATTTACACAAAATCTATTTTGTGGAAATATAAAATGAAACATAGGCTTAAGCATCCTCTTTGAATCACCTGAGATCCACTTCTTTAATTTACTAGACTTTTACAATTGCATGCAGAAAAGAAAAGGAACGAGGTGATTCTTCTTCCTGGGCTAACATAACATAAAGTTGTTAATGTCTAATTGTGAACTCTACCTTTGTGCTTTAGCAGACCTGAAGACAGAGCTTGACAAACTGGAGTATTTATCTGGACAAAAATAGCCACTCAGCTGTGCTTTAGTGCCATTTTCTGTCACACCAGCATGACAGCACTAAGTGTTTAGTTCAAATAAGTGGTTCCACGTCCTCTGATAATACAACATGGTTCCAGCATTCTGTTCACTACAATTTCAGCTCCATCAGGGGTGGCACAAGACAGCTCAGTATTCCCAGAGATTTTCAAACTGTGGTGCATGTGTTCTATTATGCACTCAACCCGTCTGGTCCATTTGGACTGGATTCACCAGGGAATACAATTAGCTGGCCATTTTATTTACACAACCCAGCCTGCCAATTCGTCTGGAGCTTCAGTTATTTTTTATTTTTCTCTTTCTTGCAGTTTTTAATTATTTCTGATGTGGCAACTATCTGTGGCACAGATTCTTCTTCCACTGGGCATTAGTGTGTAAGGCAACCAACCGTTGGGGGACTCATCTTGGGGCAGTCAGGATCTTCAAATTAGAAGCAGTAGTTATTTCCTCAGCAAACTCAAATACATTGTTCTTTTAAATTAACCACTAAATAAGACTTCTTACTGTGCTGCCAAACAAATCACGGAGAATACGAAGGAATAGCAACAGACAGTGGCACACAGACACAGGGCAATGAACTAATTCTGCTCCCTATTGCACAACTAATTGGTGCTCCCAAAGCAGAGCACTTTTGCTGCCCTGCAGACCAGAATTTGACACGGGCTATTTAGTGTTTTAGGAAAACAGGCAAATATTCAAAAAAATTAGACATGGGATGATCTTATCCAAAGGACACAGAACTTTGGTAATCTCAGCAATCCTCACGGAACCACCATTGTCACTGTATTTGAGGTATACTTTCCAAAGTTCAGTTAGCACACACAACACAAGTATTTAATGTCAAAATATAAGACCAGACATAAAAAGATAAATATAAAAAGTCACTCTCATTCAAATGCAGACATTTGAAATGGTAAATATATGAAAATATTGTGGGCTTATTCAGTTGATGAGGTTCACATATTACCGATTTTAGGATGCCAAATATTTTCTGCCAAAGTCTTCACTATTCTTTTCTTCCTCTGTCTCTGCCTCTCTCCTCCTGCATCAAAGAAAAATCTCTCAGCCTCCTACATTTTTATCTTGAACACAGTCTCGAAATGGTTCATACAATTAAAAGAAAACTTAATAAAAAGAAAAATTGAACCACCTTTCATTAGATATGGATTTTTTTTCTCTGCTGCTACTCAAAACAAATTGCCTGTTTTTCAGTTTTCCTAATGACTTTAATTATCTTTTTTCCAAAAATATGGTACTCCTGGACAAGCCCATAAAGTATGTCTTAAGGTATCCTCTTGCCAAAAGCTTTTTCCATAAGCTTTTCCAGCCAGCTTCATGAAACTTACTGGGTTTTTGTAACGATTTATAATTAAAATTTGATACGAAACTTTTGGCAATGTATCTATAAAGAATTCAAATTATTAAAAAATAAAGTCATAATATACTTTGCAAACACAAAATTACTGATGAGATTACATAACATCTCTCATAACTACAAAGGTTTCCACTACCGCAAGTCTTTTTGTGAGCAATAATGAGTCAAACTGGAGCTATCACCAAAAAAGGGTTAAATGAGAAAACATTATCCATGCATTTATGGTGACAGACAGCCACAAACTCACTAGAGTGCATGAAATGTTCACTCTGCTTACCAACACCACCAAGCATGTCCCTATTTAAATTAAGAGGCTTGAAAACAAAAACCAGAACCTATTTCGGAGTACTTAGCTCGAGAGTCCCTTATTCCTCAGGCAAGTCCACTGTCTCCTGCAATGTTTTCCCGAAGTATCACGTGTTACTAGCTCCCCTCTCAGGGAAGTAGAAAGTCCTAAAATTCCTTCTGTCTATTCTGTAACTTCATATTGCGTATTTGTTTGGTGGACTGACATAGCAGTTAGAACAAATACTCCTGTTGGGTTTAGAGCATCTATGAAGCTACAGGAGGAGAGGGGGACACGTTGCAAGGAAAAAGGAAGTGGTTGCCTGGTCACTCTGGCAGAGCACACTGAGGTGCTGACCTGTGAAGGAAAGGTCTTAAAAGCACTGACAACATGCCATAGTCAACCAATGCACCGTCATCAATACTGTGGCCTAGGCATGCTCAAGAATTTTGGTTAACTGCTGGTAAATTTTACAGATTTAGGGAGACTAGATTTTGGATGTCGTGGGGTTTTTTTACAAAACACACTAAACATATCATTGCTCTCATAAATTAAGACACTTCAGCAATAAACAGGAACACTTTCAAAATACATTTAACAGTGTACGGAAACATCTGAATGCTAGTTCATGGATCAGGACAGTAATTGCCTTTGCTCTCCCCTCCAGCTGAGTAGAAGGCCTAATACATTGCCTTGCTGGAGTAGGATTGGTGGAAGAATTTGTGCTTCCACACCAAAAACCAGAGCTGTCTGGCCACTGTAAATTACTGCTGGGATATAGGTTTCACATGATTTCCTCAACAAGACTGGTAGTAGTTATCTTAAGAGCTGTGTGATATCCTGGTGAACTTGTAAGTCATTTAGTGCTCTTCTTTGTTCCTTGCTGAACCTGCCTCCTCTGTTTCTCCCTTGCCTTCTACATATACAATATTAAGATTAGAGAACCCATATTCATAGGGCCATTTTTATTTCCTGCTGAAGAAGGAAATATTCCTTGGCACATATAGAAAAACGTAAAAAAAACGTAAAAAAAAAGTGCCAGCTATTGTTAAAAGGTAATATACTATAAAGGCCAACAATGTTAAAAAATGCCCAGAATGTTCAAATTCAGATTTTCAGAAAACTCTGAAATAATAATATCTGCCCTTAAGCCACTTGCCTGAGTACAGCTGCACACATCAAGCACAGAGAGTGTGTAGGGACACTTTTCAAAGCCTGTGACTGTGAAGAGCAGACCACTGGGTACTGTTGGTCACAAGCAGGAGGCAAATAAAGTCTGCTTAAGAGGGAATGAAAGAATGTAAAGACAGCTGCTAAAAGTAGGCAGTTTACTCTGCTGTTGGACTTTGTAAAGCAACGATGCTGTCAGAGCTCCTTCCCAAGCAGTCCAGAAAGGTGCCTTAACACAACAAAAGAATAAACCACATAAAGACGGCTTACAGAGTACCTGAATGGTAACTTTGTCCCATTTCTACTGGAGAAAATGAGCTCTGAGCCAAGGTAAACTGATAAGGCACAAGTTTGCTCCTATAGTACAAAACCAGCCAATTTAAAGCCAAGCTCAGAAAGTCAAAAAGAATGTGTCCATTTCCATCTCCATACCTGAATGGAATTGTTGAAGTAGTTTCTCTTCTGCATGAACTTCAGACTAGAAGTTCAACACACTGCACCTCATGTGCAAACTTCATTCAACCTTGACAGCTGAATGATCATTTCCTGGATTGCTTACAAGGATTTCTTTTTAAATTTACGAACACAAATATTAGGTTTACATCCCACCAAATCCATGTGCACATTTGGAAACACTTGGGGTTGCTTAAGGTGTTCTTAGTTTTGCATCTGTTTTCAAGAACAGGAGGTTAATTTGAGAACTTATTTGAAAGACATCTGTCTGGTCACGTGGTTTCTGCTGCAGTCTCCAGACAGGGAAAGTGAGGAGGGGAAATA
The DNA here is from genome assembly GCA_013397815.1 of Aleadryas rufinucha. Lineage (NCBI taxonomy): Eukaryota > Metazoa > Chordata > Aves > Passeriformes > Aleadryas > Aleadryas rufinucha. The sequence goes on along the minus strand of VZTH01004248.1, from coordinate 1,027,008 downwards.
AAAAACAACAGTTGTCATTAATAAACACACCCAATTTATTTTGTGGTTTGTATTTCTACGTTCTAGGTTTGAGCATGTTCAAGGGATCTGAACCTTCTGAGAATCTCTCCTCAAAGAGACTGCTCTTGGTCTGCACTTCTGGATGTTGCAAAATATTCAGTGCTGCTTGAAAGGGAAAAGATATTTCTCCCAGCCAAAAGAGCATTCAGGTTTCTATGCTTTATCCAGAAATTTTCAAGGTAATAATAAAATAACAAACATTTTAGCATTTTAATATGAAAAAAACAAGAACTTTCCTTTCAAATGTGGGTCAAAATTACTTTTAACATTTACAATGTGAGCTGGAGAGAAAATTATAAATTCTAGCTAAACATTTAACAATATTCTTTTAAGTTTTCTGTTAGTCAGACAGATTATACAAACCTTAAACACCATTTAATTCCTAAATACCTTAATAGTTTTACATATTTCCCATGAACACTTTTGTCATAATTCATCATCAATTACTCAATTACATCATAACTCACTCTCTCTTAATCTCAATTTTTTTTTCTGTTAGATGAATAACACCAATATTAACATTCCAAGAATGAGCCTAGTTCTTAGCAAATAGTAAGAGAATAAAAATAAGTCCTTAGTTAAGTTTTTCCTGGAAATACAAAAGAAAAAAAAACCCACCAGCACATAAAGCAATTACACAAATCACCTTTCTAAATGTAATTTAACAATCTGGAGATTTGTTAGTTGAAAACAAGAGAGTATTTCTGGTCCTCTGGTAATTCTAATGGTAAAATGACCTAGGTGTGCCCCTGTAAAGCCCAAATACTGAATTCTTCATCACCAATGCCAACACAAGAGGAGACCTAAAACTTGACATTGACACATAAAATATCTGGTAGTCCAGAAATCAATAAGAGCAGTGACCTGCTTTCAAATGAAAAGCTGGAAAAATCTCTCCCAAAGGCCCTAATGTCTATATGTCCTTCCAGCTAACCACCAATATACAAGAAAAATGTAGACGCCTCAAACATGACAATGAAATGGACAGAAGTGAAAAAACCACTTGTTTTAAACAAGTATGATTCATACTTATATACATTACTAGTTGGGTTTTTTCATACTGCAGAAGTCAGAAGTGGTCTGGAGTAAATGACAGAGGAGAGAGAAACTGAACGGAAATGTGTTAAGAAGAGGTTATGGCAAAACCACCTAGCCAGAACAGCACAGTACTTACAGTAGTCTTCTGACTAGAAGTGTGTGAAAAGCTTGGAGGGTATTTCTGATGTACATCAAACACAGTAAAAGCTGAAGTGAGACCTCAAAGCTCTTTTTCTTTTCTGAAACGGGATATGAATTTAATTATGCAGAAACAGAACTGGTGTGTGCATGTCTTCTTCTTTTGAGGGTCTTGCAGGTCCTTCCTAAAAAAATGGTTCCTTTATGGTAACAAAGCCTCTAACTCCAAAGAGTTTTAAGAATGCTAGTGCTTGCTGCTCTCCCCTCACTGCAGACTCCAGGTCCTCCCTGAGTCAGAGTGAATGCACTTCTTTAAAAAAAACAACTGTTCTGACAATATGCTCATCTTTTCCCAGGGTTTATTACCAATTTCAAAAGCCTAATTGCTGCTGTGAACTGCAAGGATATCCAAACTGAGCGGAATGAAAAATTACCTTTTTCTTTCCTCTATTCTCTCCCTATTTCATCTGCAGATTTTCTCCCTTGCTAATGCAAGTATCTATTGAGTAGGATTTTTCCTTTACAATAAAACCAGAAGTATCTCTTGGTTTCCAACATGATTGTTACAGATCAACACCAATTCTGACTTCGTATTTGACATTAGCACTGCTCTTTAAAACAAATTTGGTAGTTTCTCAGCAGTAGCATCACATTTCTTTAATGCTTATTGACAGGCAGGTCAGTAGCCAGTGACTTTTTTTTAATGACTGTATTCTTTTGTTCTCTTTGCAGTACCCGCAAGGACTTGAATGACAGAAAGTTCATTTTTCTCTGAGTGAACATCTGATTAGAGTAGCCCATGCTTTACCCCCCTTTGGGAGCCATGCTGTCAGCCAGCAAAACCATGGTAGTCGTGGTAGCTGTCACTGCATATCCAACAGCTGCTCCGTTACACATTCCCTAACCTGGCAAGAACCGCGCTGCGGAGATTCTGCCTCTTTTCCCCACCCTGGCTCTGTGCTGCCCTGGCCCCGTCCCTCCAGGAGGCAGGCTGGCCAGCAGCTCTGCCTGCAGCTGCTTCCCACCCTCCTAGTGCTGGTTCACCACAGCAGGAGCTCTCCCAAAGGGGCCTCCTATGGCCTTGGCCCTGGAGAATGAGTGTCACCCTATCAAGGAAGCAGAGCTCCTCGGCTGGAAGCCTGCAGCACCCTAACCTGGTTGGTACCCACAATTTGCAGATAGTGACACACCGTGGGGTCTTTGCTGCACCAATGGAAGGAAGCTATGGGGGAAAATTATGCTGAAGTGGACATTTTGAATTATTTATGTTCAAGGCAGAACATGGCTTGATGAATAGAAAGTCAGTCAAATGGACTCTCTATGTTGCCCCAGTATCAAAAGAATTATGTCGGTGCAGTAGCCATGCTCTAGCCGAATGTTAGCTCAGATGGAACACGGGCTAGGTAAGACAGAATTCAATGCAAATTGCATTCAATAGATGCATGTCCCAACCATCATCTGCAGAGTCAGTTTAATGCTAAAGACTTCAAAATTATATTTTAATTACACAAAACTAGGTACTGTAATATTTTCTTTGGAACAATCCTTTACATTTCGATCTTTGTTGAAGTTGTGATTAGAACATGAAGAGAGCTTAAACTGCCACCACAACTCATTACACCTTCCTAGAGGGACTTTGTTTGCACTAATGCTGGATGTCCTAGTTAGGATTATATTCTACATCTCTCACATATCAGTAGCTCTGTCTTCCACAATGAAATCCAGAACTGAAATCAGTGTGAGACAATCTTAAACATCATATCGTTCTAGAAGCCTGAAGGTACAGTAAACTGCTTTGATCTTTCTTTAATTAACATATATTCCTGCTTGTGTAAACCATACAGAGCTTAAAAAAACTAAATTCAAACTTTCCCTAACTGTCTGGCTAACGAAATTTTGAGTCAATTAAAACAAAATGAGAACTGAATTTAAATGGTACTTATGTATTTTCAGTTACAGTATTAACATCTACCATCATTTTTGTTAAAGTGCAAATATATTTAAATACTTGTAAAAGGTAGCATCGATGCATACACAGTATTTTTAATGACATTCCAGGTTCTGGAAAATTAACGGCAAATTAACATGTGAATGGCTAAGCAGTGAATATGAAGTGACTGTAAAAGCTGCATCTGCAGAAACTGTAGTTCAGCCACACACCTGATTAATATTGTACATCTGTCAATGCTGGTACAAGATCAGATGTCACTCACCAACCAAACCTTTTGATATAAAAAAAGTAAACCAAAACTTTCAAGGACAACAAAGGATGGCAAGAAAAGCAAATAATATGACAAATTTGGAGATGAATTGTGATGAAAACTAAATTATATTAATGAACTGAAAGATAGTGGACAACAGTATAACCATGGCATACCAATGGATTTGAAACTGGAACCCTAGCAAGAATAGCATTTTCCAGAGATGGTAGATAAAGTTTTCTAGATATACTGCTTCTTCTCCTTCTAAAATTGACCAAAAGTGATCCTTATGCATTGCGAAAGGCCGAGCTGTCATACTGTAATAGAGAACAAAAGAGTAACAAATGGGTTTTTATGCACAATATATCAGTGGCAGAAAAGATGCAACATCAAGATACGGTACTTACAGTATATATTTCTTGAATGAAAAATCAAGAAGCATAACAAGAAGGTGGAAGAAGCACTTGTTAAGAACCCAGTTAAAACATACTGAAAAAAAAATTGTAATTCTCTTAAGGTGGTATGATTTCTCCATCTAACTTGGCTGTCTCCGTTTTGGTAGGAGAGGAAATCCCTGAGGAAATCAATACCAAGCTATGCAAATTTCCACATCTTAAAACTTTCTTTTTTAAGTAGCAAGAAAGGACCCTCAGAACAAATAGAACTTTTATTTCTATAGATGCCAGTACAGCATACAGATAGTCAAGTGAAAAAGAGTTATTCTGACATTCCAAATGCAATGTTTCTTTAGAACCCAGGGGTTAAAATCTTGCTGTTATTCCTAATCTGCTGCTCCACATCACAAAATCATGAAATTCAAACTTCAACTTCCCTTTCTACAGCTTATCCCAGCATGGGAATTGATTCATCACACACTGCAATCAACTTTTTGGTACTTAACTGAATACAAATTACAATACTGAGGGAGATTCATATGTTTGTGTCATAGAACATAGTGCTCACGAAAAAAAAGTTGATCTATCTATTGCAGGGATTCAGTTATATTTCCAAATACCTATTCAAATTAAAGCACAGAAAGATCGAGAGGATGGGTGTTTTAATTGTTTTCTCCGCCTTTCTATTTCTCTATGTTAAATTAGTTTTAATATGCTAAAAATTAGCAGTTACATAATGTAACTGCTAATTTTTAAAAGGATCATTTTTCATTTGTTTCAATCCTTTGACTTACCAGAAACACCAAATTTGCTCTCCCATAATTTTGTTGTAGAAGTTCTGGGAAATGTCAGAGATGTTATGAACCTTGCTGAAAGTTTAGAGCACTGAATATTCTTTTCTCTAAAATGTGAATTAGTCACTGAAATTAAATAAAAGGTGTTATAAAAAGAGGCGCAAAAAAGAAAAATTCCAAGAAAGAATGAATTTGAAATTACCTGACCAAAAATCCCTGCTTTTCTGAGTTGATTAATACTTAGTCCCAGTTATGTAAAAACATGACAGAAAGCTAAACCTTAAAGTTACACTTTCTTTTGACACATCCCCATTCAATCATGTCTGATGCTATGCTCCTTTCTAAATCTGTAGGATAAGTCAGAAAGAGAATTAAGTATCTGTATACATGAAACTTCTACTACATTTCACATATATTACCAATGTATAATGATTACAGATATGCAGTAGATGTCTTCATACTAAATATGACATTTTAATGTCTTCTTTCTCTCTTTGCCCTTATTTAATTCTGCTTGTTAGGTCATTTCAATTGTTTATATTGCAAGATTTTTGGAACAGATATGCAGACAATTCCTGAACAAACAGACTCAAATCCCTGATACTAATGTTAGTAATGCACAATGATCAGACTAATGCTGAATAAATAGTAAAAAATAAAAATAATAAAATCCATAATCCAAGATTGCATCTTATTAGGAAAAGATTAAAAATAAAGGATATGCCTTAACTACTTATTTAATTGGAGAGCAAAGAGAGAACTATGAAATTCTGAATTGTAGTATTTGTACTCAACTCCCAGTTTCAGCTTGCCCTAGATTCATTACCATTGTCACTGAAGTTTCAGAACTGTCTAGCTCTTTCTAGATCTTAAAAGATTTATTTAACTAATTTTGCCAAGGGTTTGCATTGAGTATCCATTTCTGTATCAAGCTTCAATTACATTACATATCCTCATATAATTTTCAGTTGTGAGTAAATGTTGAACATTGATTGTAAAGCAAAGGAGATGGTTAATCACATGCTTTGCAGCAAAGAATTTGAATGCAGAAGTTGTCAGGCTCTTAGGGCCTCCTAAATGCAACTGGAATCAATGGGATAAATCCCTTGAGTTTTCACCAGGATTCAACGTATTACAACGTGTCACATTAATCAGTCCAAAACATATCTCATGTTTCTTTAGACAACACTATGTTTTGACACATCAGCAATGACCAACCCTTGCTGCAATCCCACCAACCAGCCATCAAAACTGGAGTCGCACAAAGCCTCTATTCCTTAGGCACACAAATATCCCAGTGAGGTGGGTAATTAGGAACACACCAGAATCAGATTGCAGGGAAGTACAGGTCGAGAGCTGAGTTTTCAAATCAGATCTCCCCTGCATTCAGCACTCAATTTACACTGAAATGGACGTCAGTAGATGAAAGTACAGCAGCAATAAAATCACACTCAGCAACATAAAAAAGAGATGAGAAAGGGAGATGAGGGTAGAAATAACATTTGTTTGCAGCTACAATGAGAATTTATTTCTCAGCTCAAAAATATGGGACATGATAATTTTACTGCCTTCACCAGTAAGTCTCCTGTACTCACAAACAGACAAACACTTAACTGCACAACACAGATAAGATAGTAGGAAATAAGAAGTTGATTTTCAAAGCAATGGATGAACACAAAGAAGCATGAAAGACTTTTTTCCCCCTCACTGAATTTCAGGCTATGGAGTTTTATGACTGCCAATTCTTCCTCTTGACAACATCCATATCTCAGTAACTAAAACCACAGAATCAGCGCTGGTCAGTTGAGGTTCCTTAGCAGAGCAGTGTTAAACTTAAAGTCACATTGAATTTTCCAGACTGGTGAATATAGAGAAGCTAAGTGTTCAGCGTTATTATTGTTGCATCACTCTTATGCACCTAAAAACTAAAGGGAAGGGAAAAGATTTTACAAAAAAATCATGTTTTGACCATATCTGTCATGGTGGAAAAGCATTTTCCTCTACTCAAATTCTGTTTATCAGACATTAAGTGACAAACGTGAATCAGAAACAAGCGCAGTAGAGATATTTAATTACTGTAAATTTTAAGGAAAATAAATCCCTGTATCTCAGATTGTATTTTTTATTTCATGGAGAAGGAGATAACCAACCACAGACTTCTTAACAATGTAAACTAAGTAGGTATGCAAATATAACACAGTAGATAATTATGTAACACTATCCTACTGTAAATCTGGTTGGATAGGTGTGAGGATTTACCGTAAGTTAAATACTGAGATCTTGGTGCATGCAAAAAGAAGCCATCTGCTGACAGAAAGATTCTTTTAGATAGCATTGGGATCACATTCAGCAATGACAGTCTTTTCTCTTTCATTTCTGCATCCTTCTCTACATACATTAATAAGTAGCTTTTGTTTCATCACCTTTTTTTTCTGCCCTGATGACTCAGATCTTATAATTTCCAATGATGACAATCCAAATGTAGAAGTATGGATTGTACTTAGGCTTAATTTCCTGAATTATGACTACTGTTATGATCTCAAGTAATCTGAATGGACTATAAATTGAGGAGCTTGATCTTCAGATCTCTACTCGACTACTAGCATTCCTCCACAGTGCCAGGCAAACTGCTTAAACTCTTTGTGATGGTTTTTTCCTACCTCTAAGGTTCTTTGTGGTTTAGAGAAGAAAGAAGCAACTACTACAGCTGAACTTCAAGGCAGAATGGTGATCCTACATTACAGGATCTCATGGTGCACCCTATGAGAAGCAAACATTTCCAGAACTAAAGAAACAGACAATGACTCTTAAGAGGCTCAACCAGCAGTTAAGAGGATTTATGTCTCTAAGCAGGGATTTACTAAACAAAATGAGTATGTACAAACAAGACTAGCACTCAAACAGGACTGACTATGTAGCGCATTTCAGTTATTAAAGGCTTACGCTTTCTTTTTCTGTACTTGTAATACAACCCCTGACACCAAGGGTGGAGCTGTAACCTCTGTCTGCGTTAAAGAATGAATTGGAAAGTACCTTAGAATTTCAGAGCTTGCCTCCATAGAGATGTTCTCTGCTGCAGCACAAAAAATCCTAAACAAATTAAAACCAGACCAAGGAGTGATTAGGAAATACCCAGGCTAGTACTGATGGAAAGACAGCAAGAGGGCTCTCATGCCAGCTCACATACCTAGAGGACTGCACCACACAGAGGTTACTGTGGCCTAGAAGCCACATTGAACACGGAACCATTTGTTTTTTTAACATTTATCATCAAGGACTAGCCCTTCTCTGTGTGGCGCATAAAAAAAATGGGAGAAGGTAAAGCAAGAGTGGCTAAGTAGCTTTTCAAAGAACATCATGAACAGAAATAAAACTTTTGACTGCATGCAGAACTGCAAGGAGGGAAAATGAGCTCTAGTAATGACTGAAAAAGTTTCTGAATAAAACCTCTAATACAAGTGAGAGTCACCCTATAGTTGTAGTGAATGTATTCAGACAGAAAAGCATTCTGACCATGGCCCGAAAAGTAATTGCTCTTGTAAGCAAGGTAAATCAAACAATGAAAGCTTACAGTCTGCTTTGTTCTGGTGGTGAACCTTCCCTTCCTTTTACACTACTGGACTAATAATACCTGAAAATCTTAGTGACAGTCAAGTGATCTGCTTCTGCTATAGAGTTTATAACTTTGGGATATATCTGAATCTGTTGATACAAAAGAGGAATTTTTAAGGAAACAAAAGCCAGTGAGAGAGCGTGCTCTTGTGTGCAGACTTCAGAAAAGGAACAGAACTGTTTTTCACTTTGCCAGTCAGATCTAGTAGTGACTGGCAAACAGAATTATTATTTGATGCAATTTTTCTACTTAAGCAAATGGCCAGCTCCCTATATACTACTTCAGTGACATCTTGCTAGAAAGACATCAAGTTTTGGTAGTCACCCTGATCAGATGGTCCCAATCCTCCTGAAACACGAGTGGAAAGGTCAGGCCCATGAAGGGAAAGGTTCATTCTTGGTGAAGTGATAAGAAACAGTCCACAGAACTCGAGATTGGCACTGCCACCACAGAGCTTGCCACCCAGCAACATGCAGTTGTAGTCCTTCTAGAGCAAGAGAGAGGCCAAGGCAGTGCAGTGCCAGTGCCTGCACCGTGAAAATACTGCAGAAGTCTCATGTCACTTATGTGAGCCTTGACAGGCTGCAGGTTCAGAGGTCTGCAACATCCTAGCATCCACTAACATCCAGAACAAGCAGAATTAGAGGCTCACAAGACAGGGCAGAAATAGTTCAACATGCCTAATGCTTCTTCCTACAGTAACAGATTCTGCTGTAAAGACCTCCTATCCTTAAACAGACATATGGAGGGGTTTAATTCTGTGGAGGAATAAATATAAAATGCTGCAACTTGTATAACAGAAAGACACTACAAACTCCTCTTTCATGTTTTTCCCTCTTCTAGAAGACATGTCTCGAGTCAGTGAAAATCTCAGATGACAATTGCAAATAAGGCCCTCAACAACTATGCAGTGACTTCAGTAACAGCACGTTCCCTCCAGAAGAGAAGAAAATGTTTCTTTGATTCTAAATATTCTCATTTCAAGTTCCTCCACATCTCACACCTATGAATGAATGTATTTCACATGGGTAAGCTTAGCAAAGAATTACAACCCTTTACTGAAGTTATATTTCATGAAACAAGATCAAAAATGTCAACAGCGAACAAACATGTCAAACAGGTGCCATTTGAAAATAAGCCTTTGAACTCATTTGACCAAGGCTATTGTTTAAAAAAAAAAATCACACCTGTGTGCAGACAGATAGGCTCTTTTTATCTAGTAAGAACAAGGTGTGGAGACTCATGGGATAGATAATTAATCTCTATTGCTATCTATAGTTTCTTTGTTAACACTGTCTTGGTTGAAGTGTGAAAATATGTTCACACTTTGGAAAATGGGCGATTAACTAATCAAATGACAATATGAATCTTAGAAACACAGAAATTACTGTAACCCAACACTACTTCTGACTATATAGGTTTTTTAAATTTTATAAGAAAAATATTATCTCAAACATCCTTCAAGACTATATGGGAAATTACCATATCTTCTGCACTGTAACAATCAGTGCAGAAATCATGACCACCATCATCACTCTATTTCCTCTAGTGCACCCAGTATTTTACCATCAGGGAATTAATTGCAGGGAATATTTTCCTTGTATAGACAAGTTCCAAGAAACTGGGACAGAGAGATGACATAAGCAGCACCAAATAACCAGGGCCACTAAGCAGTAGACTCTGTTCTGTTAGGGCCCTATTAAGTAGCAGTTGTGTGTATTAAGTAGTAGAGGTCTTGCATCAATGCCCCAGGAGAAGTCCCAATTAAGCAAGTTTACTGGATAAGTGTCTAAGTTAAATGAAGCATACGGTACGATCTTGTATCAAAGTGCTACATGGCAAAAGCCCCACACATTTCAGCACAACTTCACAGGGCTGCCCAGGTTGTGCAATGCTCATATGAAAAAAGATTTGACTAAACACAAATTGCATACTCCAGATGTCATTTCAAAACTCTCTCCTGGGATAAGATACAAGTTAGACCTCATGTTAAAGGAAGATACACTTTGCACTTTTTTTTCTTTTTTTTTTCAATGAAACCATCCCGTTATACCCTCGGATGCTCCTACAGGATGGAGTTCATTTTCACAGGCACTTCTACATTAATGAAGTAAATATATCTTTTCTCTACATAGGTTGAAAATCTTATTAACATCAAGACTACATATAAAAGCACGAAGAACATATATTTACAAAGTGTTTTGCTTTTTTATCTGTGCTGCTAAAATTCTTGATACGGCACTTAACACTTCACGTCTCTCACACAGTAACTTCGTCTTTTCTGGTGATGAAAACTGTTTTGCCTTCTATTCATTCAAGCTGCTGTAAGAAAATAATTTTCCTGTGTCATTAAGTCAGCCATTGTGCCACTTCCTGGGATCACTGCATTGACTCCCAAGTCAGACACAAGCTATTTATCTTAATTTAGAGCCCTTTGTGGACAGTATCTACCTTACTGTCTTATGCCCTTCCTGCTCTGCATAATGTCAGTCTCATTTGCTCATCAGTCAAGATAACACTTTCTCTGATAGTTTCTCATTTCTGATAATTTCTACTAGCCCCAAACAGCATGACTGTTATCAGACTCACAGCTGCATATGCCCTCCCTCAAAAACTATTTCTGATCCTCAAATCTCCAGAACAAAAAGTTGAACTTTCTATCAACTTTTTTCCTTTGTATTTGATCTTATTTCTTCAAGATGTGTCTTACACTCTTGCAGTTCTCAGTGTTCATCATTCCTGTCTGTCAGACTTGGAAATAAAACTCCCAGAAAAGTCCTGTTTCAGTTTTCCAGGCCTGCTACTGGAAGAAGCAGCAGCAGAGGACAACTTCTCCAAGCTATGAAGCTATTGGATATTTATTTTTGCATGTACTGTTTCCATGAAAGAAGCAGCAAAGTTCTGGCCTGAAAGTGATCAGATTAACACAACACACAGAGCTAACATGTAAGTTCAAAGATCTTCATCAGTAAAAAAAATCTTCAGAGTTCTAATTTTGCAGGGCATATATAAACACCAGTAGCCAAAAGTTTAAGAGCAGCAAAAATTACTAACTTAAATAATGTCTCTTTTTCTAAACTCAACTTACTGTTGAAAGTGTACATTCCCCTTTTTTGGCTCTTATACTGGAAGCTCCTCTTTGTATCATGTGTTTTCTTGTATTTTCTCTTTGCAGATTATATAAGAACTCTTTGCAGTTTGGCTGGTATCTTTTTTTTTTAACACTCTCTTCTATTCATTGCAGAAGCGGCATGGTCAAAATCCCTTAATAAAACAAATACAAATAAACTGACATGTTGCATTTGCACAGCTCTGTTCAATTAAAATTCTGAAAACAATTTATAAACATTAACTGAAGTGGTATAAAGCTACAGAAAACAATTGTAATAGATTTTATTCTAAGCAATGAGATCAAACTTGTGGTTAAAAAAAGAAAAGCATAAAGGCATTTAATGGTCTAAAGCAGAAAAGCTCTAGATCAGTAAGGCCAAAAGCATTCGTGTGGAAGATGTTGCCTACACCACACTCTACTAATTTCTGTGAATGTATCAACACGAAGAACTTGGCTCTTAGTGTGGCCTCAAGTTGAAACAATGTATTTCTGAATAAAGGGAATTAATTAACTAAGTTTTCGTAAGGGGAAAATAATGTCAATCTGGGGAAAAACTGAACTTGAAACTTTGATGGAAATTCATTTTAATAATAAATAGTATGGAGTTATCAAAATTCCCCTTATTGAATTTTCTAGGCTGCTTATTATCTTCCAGAGGCATACAAGGCTTATCTGGTGTTTAGGAAAACCTCCTGGACTTTTCACTTCCCTGAGAATGTAATGTTTAAAACTCACCTTTCCACTGAACAGAAAGCAACAATGCCAGATAACAGAGGAAATGCTACATTTAAAAGAATTTTTGCAGCCTCCTGTAAGAGGCTACTGAATAAAACGACTGATTTTTCTTATCATCTGTCAGTCTAAAATGTTAAAGATAGGAAAAGAGGGTGGGCTTTCTGAAAATTCTGGGTTGTATTCATTAAAACAAGTCCTGAGTTTCAGATATATCTCCTTACTTTTCATTTCTCTTAACTTCTAGGGAATCACATTCTTGAGTTTTCAAATGTATGACAATTTCTGGCAATTTATCACTTTTTTAGTTTTCCATGTTTTGTGTTCCGAAGTGGTCATTCTTGCCTCATGCAATGAATAACTAAAGGTTGGTCAGATAGATATACTGCAGACCCCTAAATAAGAGTTGCAGGTGGGACACTGGATTTCCTGATTCCTCTGTCAACTGCACAGCTGTCACAGGAATGTGATCCCAGCGACACTGAGGCATGAGAGAGGACCTCTTGCACGCTGACTGGGAAGAAACCAACTCATCAGTGAAAACAGCCACCAATGAAATTCTCATTTGCCACTTCAAGTCCTTGCTGTGGAAGCCTGGGGCACCCCAAGGGCTGGAGACTGCACACACGCACAAAAACTTCCCCAAGGTTCCCTGGGAACCTGGTGCTCTCTGTGCCCAGGCCTCTCGGGATCCCAGTTCTGGGCTCCTCAGTACAAGAGACATGGAGCTCCTGGAGTGGATCCAGCGGAGGGCAGTGAGGATGACTGGGGGACTGGAACATCTCTCTTACAAGGAAAGGCTGAGGGAGCTGGGCCTGTTCAGTCTCGAGAAGAGACAACTGACAGGGGACCTTATCAATGCACATAAACATCTATAGCGGGGATGCCAAGAGGATGGAGCCAGGCTCAGCTCGGTGGTGCCAAAGAATAGGACAAGAGGCAACGAGCAGAATCTGATGCACGGGAAGTTCCACCTGAACATGGGGAAGAACTTTACCGTGCAGATAACCACGCATTGGAATGGGGTGCCCAAAGAGGGTGTTGAGTGTCCCTCACCGGAGATAGTCAAGAATGATCTGGACACGATCCCGCAGGCTGACCCTGTTTGCGCAGGTAGGTTGAATCAGATGGCCCACTGTGGTCCCTTTTCAACCTGACCCATTCTGTGATTTTGTCACTCCTCGGTGACTCCCAGAGTATGAGCCCTCCCACAGTTCCTCAGCCCCGCTCACGGCGGTGACGGCTCAGTGCCAAAGCCTCACGGCCGCCCCCGTGCCCACATCCCCGCACCCACAGCACCCTTCGCGCTCCCGCCCCCGGTCTCCGCCCGCCGCGGGGAGGAGCGGGAGGAGCGGCCGGGGTTGTGCCGCGCCTGCGCCGCAGGGTGGGGGAAGCGGCCTCGTGGGGTGTGCGCAGCTGCCGCCGGTGCGTGGGGCCGCAGATGGAGCCTCCCCCCGGCGCCGCAGGTAGGGGCGGCCGACGGGCGGGCGAGCGAGCGAGCGAGTGGGAGGGAGGGAAGGAGGGAGGACGGTGGGGCAGCGGAGNCCTGAACATGAGGAAGAACTTTACCGTGCAGATAACCACGCATTGGAATGGGGTGCCCAAAGAGGGTGTTGAGTGTCCCTCACCGGAGATAGTCAAGAATGATCTGGACACGATCCCGCAGGCTGACCCTGTTTGCGCAGGTAGGTTGAATCAGATGGCCCACTGTGGTCCCTTTTCAACCTGACCCATTCTGTGATTTTGTCACTCCTCGGTGACTCCCAGAGTATGAGCCCTCCCACAGTTCCTCAGCCCCGCTCACGGCGGTGACGGCTCAGTGCCAAAGCCTCACGGCCGCCCCCGTGCCCACATCCCCGCACCCACAGCACCCTTCGCGCTCCCGCCCCCGGTCTCCGCCCGCCGCGGGGAGGAGCGGGAGGAGCGGCCGGGGTTGTGCCGCGCCTGCGCCGCAGGGTGGGGGAAGCGGCCTCGTGGGGTGTGCGCAGCTGCCGCCGGTGCGTGGGGCCGCAGATGGAGCCTCCCCCCGGCGCCGCAGGTAGGGGCGGCCGACGGGCGGGCGAGCGAGCGAGCGAGTGGGAGGGAGGGAGGGAAGGAGGGAGGACGGTGGGGCAGCGGAGCGCCCTCCAGACATACTCCCCTCCACTCCCGCCCTCCAGACATACTCCCCTCCACCCTCGCCCTCCTCTTCCCCACCGCCGCTCGCCTCGGCAAGGCTTCCTGTGGGAAACCCCCTTCGCTTTCCGCTGGCCCCTCACACCCACCGGAGAGGGCGGTGGCCTGGGCTGCGGCACACCGCCGGTGGGTGCTGGGCAGGGTCACCCTGAGGGGCTCTGGCCCGTCCTCCGCGAGGTTCCTGGCGGACTGGGACGTCCCCGCTGCCCTCAGCGGGCTCCCGCCGCCGCCTCCCTCCTTGCCGCCCTGCTGCCGCCGCCGTGACCTCCAGCGGCAGGACACCGGGCACAGGCAGCTCCGAGGGGCCCGGGTGCCTGCAGTAGCCTCTCCGGCTGTGTAACAAACGTAAAGGCAAAGCACCAAGGTTATGTGGTCCTTGGCTTCGTGCTACCGAGATCTTGTCCGAATGGTTATAGACACGTGTCCACAGGAATGAATGTAAGCCCGTGTCCTTTATATCCGTGTAGTGTTCGCTCATGTGCCCAGAGTTCCCGAGGCAGGTGCCCTCGGCTTGGTGTGTTAAAAGGCCATTTCCCTGTCACAACGAGCCCAGCTAGGTGTGGGCCTGCTTCAGCTAACGCAAGGTGTTGAGACTCCTGTAGGTGGTGGTGAACTGCAGTGGTCGTGGCCGTGCACTTCGGTCCCTGCAGCCTGCGGCTGCTTCTCCAGGAGCCGAAGGATGCTGGCCAAGGCCAGGCTCTCGGTTTCTGATGGAAACCTGTCCTGGACCTCGCTCTCCAGGCCTTGCAAACAAGGCGTTCATGGAGTAGTTAAGTTCTGGGTTTCTTGATTGTATCGTCTAAGTGGTGATCTGTTACTAAACTAAGAAAATGTTATAAAACTTACCACTGCATTTCAAGTGGTGGATGTTCATCTGCAGTGTAATTTTGCTTCCCAGTTGTCCTTTGGAAAAAGCCTAGTTATTACATCACCTAATTGACAGATTCACAGAATATTCTGAGTTGTAAGGGATCCACAAAGATCATTGATTTTGACTCTTACGAAAATGGTCCATAATAGGATCAAACCCACAACCTTGGTGTCATTAGCAGGCTGCTCTAACCAACTGAGCTAATCCCAGTGATTCAACTGTTTTTGATTTCAATATACAACAAAAAGGATGGCACCAAACACTGAAGTCATCAGCATTCTACTTCCCTATTTATGTATATAATGACATTATCTGTCCCTCCCAAACCATACGGTGTTTGTATGTTAGCTGTGGTAGGACTGCTGAGGGTGCACTTTGGGTACCTGCTTTGTGACACCAATACTGAGATTCATCTGAGCAGTGGCATTGCTTACTGACACCTCTCTAAATCTGTTACCTTGTTATCCACTATCTTTTGCTTCCCTCCCCCCACTCCCCATCAGTCTCTGGCTGTTACAGCTCTGTTGAAAACCTCAGAATGAACTAAAAGTGGAGATATCTAAGTGAGGTAGTAGAGAAACTGGAGCAATAGCTGCAAGAGGTGTGAGCTGCCCTGTTTGTATTAGTAAGGTGTTAACCCAAATACCCCGGTGTGGTAGGTTTTAATGTCATCATTGTTAACTGCTTCTTGGCTCATATACGAGAAAAAAGAGGGAGGATCACAGTTCTGTAAATTGTTACTGTGACTGGTACTTCATTTTATGGTCACAAAAGACACAAGTATTCTCATGACTTTGACAGGTAGTAGGGAGTGAATATCAAGGAGTCCCCTGAAAATCAGATTTTAGAACCTGTGAATTATGCCGTGATTTGTATGGGAGGAGTTTTTTGATAGCCAGTTTGGGAAGGAACTGTGGTTGTGTCTTTAGGTGATTATAGCTAGTAAATAAATTGGTAGATAAATATGTTCACAAAATGTTATGTTCATAAAATCATAATTATCATGAGTTGGAATGGACCCACAAGGATCATCAAGTCCAATTCCTGGCCCTGCACAGGACTTCCCCAAGAATCACACCATGTGCCTGAGAGTGTTGTTCAAATGCTTCTTGAACTCTGTCAGGCTTGGTGTCGTGAGAACTTCCCTGGAGAGCCTGTTCCAGTGCCCAGCCACTATCTGGGTGAAAAGCCTTTTCCTAATATTCAGCTTAAAACCTCCCCTAACTCAGCTTAATGCCATTCCCTTGGCATGTCACTGGTCACCAGAGAGAAGAGATCAGTGTTTTCTCTTCTCCTTGTGAGAAGGCTGTAGACTGCAATGAGGTCCCCCTTCAGTGTCCAGGCTGAACAAACCAAGTGACCTCAGCTGCTCCTCGAGTGGCTCTAGGCCCTTCTTCTCCTCTAGGCCCCTCACCAGCTTTGTACCCCTCCTTTTCATGCTCTCCAAAAGTTTTATATCCATCTTGTCTTGTGGTGCCCCAAACACACAGGACTCGAGGTGAGGCCGCCCCAGTTCAGAGAAGAGTGGGACAGTCCCTTCCCTTGCCTGGGTGCCTGATGCCCCCCAGGACAAGCTTGGCCCTCCTGGCTGCCAGGGCACAGCTGACTCGTATTCAACTTGCCATTGACCAGGACCCTCAGGTCCCTTTCCTCAGCCCTGCTCTCCAGATGCTCGTTCCTCAGTCTGTCTGTACATCCAGAATTGCTCCATTCCAGGTGCTAAATTGTGTTAAGCTTCACATAGCTGATGATTGTCCAGCCCTTAATTTGTCTAGGTCTTCCTGGAGGGTCTCTCTGCCTTTGAGGGAGTCAACAGCTCCTCCCAGTTTAGGAAATGTTCTACTATTTTGTTTTATCCTTCTCCAAAATGAATGTGCTGCAGGCTAGCATTGAATATTATTTTTGTATGCACCACTTCCAAAGCTATGTAAGGTGCTGGTTTTAGTAGTAGAGGCCATGGGTTATGAGAAAGCTCGTTTTATTTTTGACATGCACTTGGTTATAGCTGTCATTTTCAGGTGGTGATGTCTTGATCCCTAGTTGAAGATTCACAGATGTGTAAAGAGAAAAGTGGAGTCATTGACAATAGCTGAGACAGACAGTACAGGTTTTGGTACCTATCCTTGACATAAGGCCTAAAAGCAGAGGGGCTGAAGACTGATTTAGTGTTTCTCCTAAGCTACTTAACATGTCTATTTCTTCATGTCATGTGGAGGTCTAGGTTGTTAAATACAAGAGCAGTTTTATCAGTGGAAGGAGAAAATTGGGCTTGCAGAATGGATGTGACTTGTTTCAAAGTGGCAAGGGCAGTAAGACTAGAGCTAGAAGAATACACTGAAAATAATTAAATTATAGCTTCAAGAGATAGAAAGGATAAAATAATGGGGGATAACATAATGTTGAATTTAAAGGGCAAAAATATAGAAGTAAAAGGAAGAGTTGCTTTTCAGCTATTCTACTTCAACTTTTAATTAAACTTCTTTTAGATAAGTTTTGTGATAAATAACATAAGTTGCCAGAATAACACCTGCAAGCCTTGTGTTAATGTAACTGAAAGGCTTTTAGTCTTGTCACCTCATGCTCTGGAACTTAAGAAAACACTGATGTGTTTTGATCATATTCCTGATGTTAGTTTCAAGATCTTCATTAATTTTAATTGTATGCACTGATTGTTCATTAACTACACAGGTACAGAAGTCAAAGGTAGGCGTTGTTTTTTTCTTGTCTCTTAATCCTTACTTCTGGTTAAAGTAAGGATTTTTTTAAAAAATGCAGGAGGAATGGTATTTGGTCCTGTTATTCATAAGCCTTGCTCTTCATTTATGTGTGATGTTCTTTATTTGGAATGAAAGGTGTAAATTTTATCTTGAAAGGAGTGGCTAAAGAGCTAAATATTCAAGCTGTCAAGGAGTTTGGGCAGATTTTTTCTATAATTAACCTTTTGTTTGTGATTTACATTGTTTTTCATTGCACCTTGTAACACACTTCTGAAAATTAGTAAGGAGGACTATGTAGTGCTGGGGCAGCTGATGAATGGTATTGGGCATGGTGGCAAATCTTAGGTGGTTAACATATCCTCTTGTAATTACTGGGGGATTTTTTGGTTGGTAGGTTTTCCTGCATCCCTTCTTCATCCATATTGGGTACTTTGCTTTTTTTATATTTGATTTACCTCTTACTCATGTCTTGTTTTTGATGCAAATTATTGCACAGTTTTTCATGTCACTGCTTAGCTCTATTTTATGTCATCTGATCGCTTTATACAATTCAGATAGTTTGTGGTTCTTTTCAGGGCCTTTGTTTCTTACTCCAAGTGGAAGTAAGCAATAAATTCTTGGACAGCATTCACTGTTATTAGAAAGGGCATATAAGAAACAGGGGTTGTATGCTTGGGACTGGTTTCAGACAAGAGGTACTCAAATGTGTGGGCTTGACTTTTTAAAGAGCATGTAACCCTATCCTATATGTAGGAATTGAATTGTGTCTATGCTGTTAGTACATTTTGGCATCTCAGAAAAAAACCTGGAATGTGTATTTGGCTGCTGAAATCCTGCTGCATGGTGGTTTTTTTAAGTGACAGAAAGTTGTGTTGAGGATTTTGCATCAGTTACCAAGTGAGGCTCAGAAGCTTTACCGTGGTGGAATTAGGGCTGGCTAGTTTAATCCTTGGTCTGTTCATAGTCCTAAAACTCACTCTGTGTTTTCTGCATTTTGCTGGAATTCTCATCTGTTGTCAGATGGGATTTGTGGTGGGCTGAGCTGTTCCCTTTATAGGTAGCTCACAACCTAAGTTTTCCTAACTAGCAGGTCTGTCGTACTTGAACAGTGGTACAGGCTATGTGTTAATGCAGCTGCATTATTTCCAGTAGTAAATATTAAGTCCTAATCTGTAATTAATTTTCAGGCCCTGTAACTGGATTTGCTTTGTGATCAGCATTGTAAAAATATCTCCCTGTGTCGGCTTGGCTTTACTTATTACTCGCTAGATGTATGAGCATTTGCAATCTGCATGTAATTAACAAGAAAGTGTGCTTTGTCAGGTCTGCTTCTCCTTTTCTTTCTAGGTATTACAGACTTGCTGTAATGCAGCCATTGTTCACTTTTAGCAAACAGCATTCTCGTAATCCAGTACTGCCATATTGCAGGAACATGAGCCCCAAAGCAAAATGTAAGATAAGAAATTCAGCCAGTGAAAAAGGTGAAAATTGACTTTGAGGTGATGATAGAATAGTGAGAAGTTAAAGCTTTGGAAATTTTCCCTGGTGTTGTCACCCCTGTACTCCATCTTAATTTAAAATGATGTCAGTATTAGAAAGATCTCAAAATCTGGAACTTTTTTAACACAAATAAATTTATTCATATACATTTAAAGAAAAAGAAAAAAAGGATACTGCATAGAAAAGCTGTATTGATAAGTTTCTTTTGCTTTTAAATCAGGGTTTCAGGGTGTCACAGATCTAGTTTCTCTTGGATTATAACACTTCTGTCATTTCATATTGTCCCTCTATACTTTAAAACCTCCTTTGAAAGTCACTACTTAAGGCTCTAGTTTGTATACAAACACCGATGTGCAAATGAAATTACCAAACTCAGTAGCATTTCACATATGTATAAAGGTGTTTGTTTGGTCCTGGTCCATCATCTGTCAGTTCACACTGGATGTTTTTGACTGATAAAATCCTTTACCTTTAACAGGATCCTGCAGGGGTTTTTAGGACCGAGGTTTACAAAGCAGGATGCTGAAATTGTTCTGTTGCTTTGACCCCATGAATTCCTTGTCGGTAAAGGCACGGAAGCCCTCCCAAAGGCTACAAGATTGGATACTTAAATTATTAATTACATTGATACATCAAATTACAATTGTAGGAAAAGACCCTAGGATTTTAGAAAGATAAGTGATTTTTTTTCTCTCATGACTTTAATGGGTTTATCTCTAAATGAATTTGTTCCAATGTGTGACTTAGTGTTTTCAAATAGAGGTTTTGAGTAGTAGATAATATATTCAGTGATACAGACTTTTTGGATAAGTTTTTATGATGCACATATGCATAAATGATTCATATGAATTAATCTAAGAATGGTAATTTTTATTTAATACAATGGGAATATGCTAGGCAGAGTAATGGAGATGAAAATTTTGAGTTGAATGCATTCTTTTCCTGGAGGAGTACTAAGCTCTAATTATATTCGCTTCTTCAAAACCTGCTACAGGTGCACTAAAATAGATTTTATTTTTTTGTAAAAAAAATTTAGTGTGTAGAACCAATAGTCTGATTGATGAAAGGAATGTTTGCCAATAAGCAGGCAGTGGACACTGCGCTGCTCCCTCTGTTATTAAGAAAAGTTTACTTTTCCAGTGTATTTTTATAACTAGCTCATAGGCAAGTGTTTTAAAGCAAAACTTTGTAATGAAATGGAGTATTTACTACATAGAAACAATTTTTACTAAGTGATATGAAGAACAACTGAATCCTCTAAATTAAAGCAATTTTGCAACTTAGTTATAAACTTGTTATTCATTCTCCAAACCATCTCAAATGTTGTGTATACTATTGGTCTGCATATGGAAGAAATGACAGAATTACTGTTAAATTCAAGTTTTGGTAAACTCATCATAGATGAAAATAAGACCTTCCCTTCCAGGAAAACAGCATCTTTACAATGGAGATTTTCTTCTAATGTGATGTAGATTAAAGAATGGTAATTCTGCATGTATCTCCTTGGTTTTCTTCCCTTTTCACTTTAGTAACTCTACTCTTTCTAGTGCTGAAGTTCTCATTGATACTTTTTCAAGTTTTATTTCTTAGCTTAAAAAAGAAAGGTGTCTTAGAAATCTGTCTACTCACAACTGCTTACCTGTGATGGCAGCTGGTGGGAAAAAAATAATAAAGTGTATTAAAAAAGAAGGTCCCCTTTATGGCTCCACATTTCTCAACCAAGCTCCCAAAATAATGAAAGTGATTGTTTTTAAAATGTATGTATTTTGAGGAGTGTTGTATTGTAACTTGGATTCTTGAACCTTGATTGAACTTTCTACAGCATTTTTTGCAATTAACATAACTAATGTTTAAAAGTTGATAGAACTGGGATTTCAAGAAAAAAAATGAGATGTTAACCCGTTGCTAATTAAAATTTTATAAAGTTACCAAAACTTTCTCTGTTCTTCATATATACTGTGATTCATAATGAAAAAGCAGTAGTGGTTAAAGTACTATTTTGAGCATTTTTTGAGTGTGGATAAATAAAAATCCCAAGAAAATCCAAATTATAGGTTGTATAACTAGAAATGCACATTTCAAAGACTGTTACTAGAATTGCTTGACTCAGTTCCTCTTGGATGCAGAAAGTGTGAAGCTTCTTTAAATATCTGAGTAGAGTAGATTTCAGCTTTTCTGAGTAATCTGTGTCCCTGCTACTTGAAGTCAGGAAAGAGGTGAAAGCAGAGCTGTAAATACCAGCAGGATGTAATAAAGGGTGAGTCAGTTACCAGCTGTGTTGAATGAAGTGGGGAGATGATATGACTTCTCTCAGGACACTCTTCTAGGAAAGCTTTTGTCTTGGTATCCTCTTCTTGTAATAGTCTTCTAATTAATGTGAGAAGCTGCTACAGTCCCTTTTGTTATTAGGACTGTAAAGCAGTTTTGTATTTCATTCTCCTCTTCCCCTTAAAGGTTAAAGGTCTGCTGCCTGCAGCACTGTGCTCATGTTGTTCTCCAGGCCATCCTGGTCCTTTGGTCAGAGGCTAGAAAGTCAGGAAAGTATTTGTCATCTGTTTTCCCAGCTTCCATACAGAGTGAATTTGATGTGTTCTAGTGGTCAGGATGTTCTTGTTCCTATTGATGTGTATTAGTTTTTTGGGGTTTGGTCATTTTGCAAAAATAATGAAAACTATTAAACTGACCAGCTGTGGTCCTTGGCCTTCCATGGCAATAAAGAGCTTTTGCAGCTGAGGGTTTTGATCAACCGCAGAAGGCTATCATTACAACTGTAGTCTTGTGCCCTACATATTGTATGCAACGAGAGAACCATAAGCACTGAGATTTGTCAAAACCCACAGATTTTATTTGTTAATAAAAAAAAAAAAAGGGGGTCTTAAATGTTTCTTAGTGATTTGGTAAAGAGGGGTATTTCCTAGTTTAGTAATCTCTCTCTTTAATTCTTTACATTGGGCTGAGGTTTTATGGAAAACAATTTCTCTTTTACAAAGGTAGTCCCTTTTCTGTAGCTTTCTCCCCTTATGTCTTTTTTTTTTTCCTGCAAGCTTGTAACTTCTTCAGCTGTTCTTTATATTTCACTCTGTTCCTTGTCCTCAAGAGGAGCATTCTGGAATCTGCTGATCAGTTTTAGGAAACATTCAGTAGTTCTGTCACATGGATTCCTTGCCTGTAGACTTATTCACATTTTCAAGAAGCTAGTGACTTAGCTGTAACCCCTGGAAGCCTGCATTTGGTTTTAATTCTGGCTAATGTCTACATATGTTTTTACAAAATACATAGTTTTTAGTATTAATAGTATTTAGTCTGCGTTTTTGATTAGCTGTGTTCATCCATCTGTCCCTTGTAATGTTTGATGGTACTTGGAAATTTTATCAGAAAGTAAGGTAAGGGTAAAATCTCAGAGTATTAAATTGATCTAACAAACATGCCCGAGTTCAGGCTGGCAGAGGGAGAAGCAAAAGCTGCTGCTAACATTTGTCTGGCCCTCTGGAAGCTGAGGGGTAACATGCTCTTGTTGGTTCACTTTGTGGTGAAAGGCCATGATCTCTTCAAACAACCTACCAAGAAGACCAGGAAAAGTGAGTGAAGGATGTGGGTGGTGAACCAAAGGTATCAGGTTTCAAATGAAGAAGGCAGACTATAGGAAAATGTATTTCTTACTTGTCTGGGAATAATGTTTTCAAGATGAAATAAAACGGGAGTAAGACCATTGAAATGCAGATTCTTCTGTAGGGACTAGTCCGCAGCAAATCAGATATTAGAGTAAGAATTACGTTTCTTAATGAAGAATAGTGAACTTTCAAAAGGGGAAAAAAGTACTTATTCTGGAAACTGTAATATTGTTGAAAAAAGGCAAAAGGAATTTATGGTTTTTGACAAAGTCTTGCTCCTGAGGGGTTGTTCTTTGAAAGTTCTTTCCATTTATGTTACTGAAGAGATAAATAGCTCGGATTGATGATGGTCTTGCAAGTGCTTGTACATCAGTATCAGAAATGCAGTTACTTTGCACATGAACACATTTGCTTTAGCTGGTATCTGCTATTTTTAATATTTTTGCCTTATTTTTCTTAAATATTTTGTATAAATGCTAGGGATACTGACTTCAGGAAAGTGTTTTAAGATTGTTGAAGGAAAAACACTGTAATTGTAATGCAACAGAGAGTTTAGAATCAAGGAAGAATATTCAAATACTTAAGATGTTCCAATTGAAACTCACAAGTAAATACAGCACTGCCCAAACTGAACATCTGCATTTGAGCTATTTGGAGAGGTAGTTGCACCCAGAGCCTGAAACTTAGACAGTATAAGGTAATTAAAATCGCTTGGGCTTTTCATAGAGTCATTTAGGCTAGGTTTAACACCATTGAGTCCAACCGTTATTAAGCACTAAATCTTTTCTAATTAAAGATACAAAAGCAAAATCCTGTAAATACAAACATTTTTAAAATAAAAAAAAAACAACCAAACTGATACTTCCCAACTGAGAGTCTTCTAAGAACTGTAGATGAGTTTATAAATAGTCATTACTGTCATTTTCTTTATACTGTTGAATAATTACCTTCGAATTGCTGTTGTACTACTGTTGTAGCTCTCTTCCCGTTCCTCCTACTGGATGCTGCCCAGTGTCCTGATGTGCCCTCTCCTTCCTGCATTTTCAGCCTCTGTAGACTTGACAACATGGGACTAAAAAGAAGGAGTTTGCCTGGAGCACAATTCTGTCGTGGTTCTGGTTGAGCTGGTGTTAACACCAGTAGAGCTACTCCTTGCTATCAGTCTTACTCCCCTTTTCTTTTGAATAATCAAACAGAAAATTGGGTGCCTAAGCTAAGAGAAAACCTGGAAATCCTTTCTGACTTCTTCTGGGCTATCAGGGAGGTCTTCTCTGTTGGGGTTTCTTTTTCTTTTCTTGCTTGCTTGCTTGGTTGCTTGTTTTTTTCCAGATGGCCCTATGTCCTGTTTCCCTTCGAGCCTTTAGTTGCATTCCTACCCACTTCTCTTTGTCAGTAGAGGGATAGCTGATCCTTGCCCTGGAGCCGTGCTTTGTCATTGTGAAAATCATGGGTGCTTCTAGCCAGCTTTGCTAGTGGGGGAAGCCCAACTGCTCTTTCCGGGCCCTAAAGACTTCTCTCTGCTACATTTCCATGTATGCTGTAGTATAAAAGTGGAACCTGTGCAGAGCCAAGGTCATCCTTGATTATCCTTGTGGGTCCCTTCCAACTCAGGATATTCTGTGATGCTAAGTATGGGAAGTAGATAAGTAGATCTAGTTACTCCAAAGTGTACATCAGCTAAGAAGCACTTTTTTACATGTATTTGAGTTAGTTTTCTGTTCCAGCCTGCTCACTCACTGTGCATAATAATGATGATGTAATGGGGATGAGTGAGGGCAATGGGGGACTGGAAAAACTTCCCATTTGGTGACAGGTAGCAACCCACTTGCTTAACTGTATCTGCATTCGTAGGTCATTCTGTGTACTCCAAGCAGCAATATAGCCAAGTTACATTTAGAAAAAGAAGGTGTGGGGAGCAGAAATTTAGGCTGTAATTTGAGCCAGTGGTACTCAGGACAGTTCAGTCTTTCTTCTTGTCCTAGTCTCACTGAGTTCCCTCGTATGGGCCACTTTGTAGTTATACAGTGAACTGGATCCGAGAATTTATCTAGCTGAAAAATTGCCTAACAGGAAATTTATTTACCTTTAAACAAAATTAACTTTCATTCACTACAGGCTGCTGAGCCCGTTTGTGTGGGCAGAAGGAAAAGAGCATTATAGGGATGGGGAGAGGGCAAGAAGGCTGCAGTGCCAGCTTGCTTTGACTGGAGTGAGTGGAGCTGAGCCACGTAGCTTGGTGGTGCCAGTTCCTGCCATGTCATTCAGCTGAACTGATCTGTCCTGTTTACAAAACATGCTTGGAAGTTTTCTGACGGCTTTGTGTTGTCTGTAGCCTATGTACTGTACCAAGTGTTTGGTACAATAATTGCACTGGTACTCTGCAGAAAGTTAAAATGAAGAATATTTGTAATTATTGTATCTCATGAAAATCAGAGCATGGAAGCAAATCTAAGTCATGAGCTATTTGTTTTTAGTGTTTCTGTTGTATGTACAGAATAGACTTTTTCTTTTCCTGCTCTAGAAATGCTAAGAAAGATATTTTGAGGAGAAATGTCTTTAATTTGGATTCTATATATTGCTCATTGTAATCCTCTGTTTTGTTGGCAGATTCCACTAATAATATCACATATGCAATACTGTGTAATCTGATAATGTAATATCTTAGCATTAGCAAACTTTAAAAGATGATTTAAGAATGACTAATGTTAATTTCAGTTGGTTTTTTATGGAGAAGTAACCAAAAATGCTCTGAGAAAGAGAGTGTTTGCAAGCTGTAGGTAACTTAAAACCTGCTTCTTTCCTTTGTTTCAATGCATTGCACTTCTACCTTTTCTTCATCTCTTTTTTTTTTTTTTTTAATAACTGATTTTAAAATGAAAGGATTGTCACCCAAAATAACTGACGGTATCTGACAGTAGAGTTTTCATAGTGTGAGCATCCCAACTAATGGTATTCTGAAATGTAATATCAACATCAAAGGATCAATAAATAGTGTGTTTGAAGATGAAAACCAGGTATTTGGTATAACTGCATTGGACTATACAGTGTTCTGAGCAAATGTCCTTTAAAGGGTTTTAAACTCAGAAGCTAAGAAGTAAAAAACTGTTCTTGGTAAATTCTCGTCCTTTCATTTTGAAGAAAGTGGATTTGGAAAAGTAGTATTTTTTTTTCCCCTAAGGGTCTGTGTTGTTTATTCTAAATCACTAGCTGTACTCAAGAGAATTCTAGAGACAACCGAAAGCAAACTGCAAATGTACTTTTAAGTAAAGAAATCAGGCAGCAGCATTTCTTCTTTTTAAGTTGGATTTCTAAGTGAAAAAGCTCCTAGATCCTCCTTTGAAGAGACTTTTTCTTCTGAAGAACTGAAGTCTTCCACATAGCCATATACATTCTAGTTTGTGCTCTAGTATGTGCTATGTTTTTCAGCTTTGTGTCAGTGAATAAAAGACTAAATACAGATCATGTTTGTATAAAAATACTAGTATCCTGAAATAAAAGTATTTAACTGCTGTGCTGTCTGTATGCAGATATTTTATTTAGTAAGGCACAAATTCAAATGTGCTGCCAGAATTTGCTCCTTTATTTTTGGTTCATTGTGCATGTTAAACAGAGTAGAAATATTCAGGATAATGCTCATATTTGTATCTGAGCAAATTTTTGACTTTCCATCTTGTTCATCTATGTGGTCCTTCCATGGTACTTTCTGCTGCTGTTTGTGACAATTTTAGTGTACTCGTGTATGTTATATAAACAGTGCTGTGTTATTTCTTTAGATTGGCTTTTTCTGATGGATAGATAACAATTGTTTTTTCAAAATTATCTTTTTTTCACTCTTGCAGAAAATTCTAAGCTGAGACATGTAGAGAAAGATGTTTTGATACCACAAATAATGAGGGATCGAGCCAAGGAGCTGTGTTCAGATAAGGTGCAAGGTAAGAGTCAAATATTCATTAGGAGATCAGATGTACTCACTTTTGTGCCCTGAATATAAACTTTGTTTTTGAAATCATGTAGTCAGAGAACTAATATGTGTGATCTGCATCTTATCAGTTCACTGTGAAACCGGTATTGAAACATATAAATCTGCTGTGTTGCTTTGGCTGCTTGGTGATGTGGACTATTTTCCAAAATGACTTGTTCTCAAGGGCTGTAGAATTCAGTATGATTAATACAAAAGTTTTCACATCTCAGTCTGGACTATGTGGTGGCAGAGCAGTGCAGGAGTTACTGTGTTTCTGTATTTAGTATTTAATACTTATATAAATTCAGCTGCCTCATGTAAACCTTCAGTTAAGGTGTCTCTCATTATAATAAATTTGTTTAAATATTCCCAACTAACTGCATCCTTTCCCTGCCCCAGCATTGAGATGGTCCATGCACATAAAAACACACATGTTACTAGACAGATGTTGAAATAGGGTGATGCAGTGCACTTCTGTTTTCATTTTCTGTTGAAGAGAACTGGACAGTAACTATTTAAAGTGGTATCACCACCTCCGCTGAGAGCTACTTAGAGGTTAGCCAAGAATGCTGCTATAAGAGGGATGTAAGGATGGATGAAAAGCCACAGATTTACTCTGTACAAGTGTTGGCTTTCAGTAGAGGGCATTTGCGTCCAGTCACCCAGATCTGTGCTCTCTAAACTTCTTTTGTTCATGCACCCCTTCAGTAAAAAATTTCTGACTGCACAATCTCAATATATGTATATTCATTTATGAATTATGTAAATGTATCACTGTACTTGTATGTTATGTACATTATAAAATATAAAAATAGAATTTAAAAAAGGATGACATAAAGATGAAATAAACAGTACTTTAAAATATTTTTAAGCTATTTATCAGTCTAAAAAGATTACTATTAATAACAGTACTTTTTATTGAGATCTCTGCGACTGAACATGCATCATAATTTTTAAAATCTTTAACACTGTGATATAGGAATTTGAATGTCTGGTTCTAAGTTCAGTTTATTTCAATACTTGATCTTAATGGGTGTCATGCCTAAAAAAGAGACCTTACAGAGATGCATAGGTCCCCATGGAAGAAGTACACAGTTGCTTGCACTTACCAAATTTTACTTAATTATACTCATTTTTCAGTTCCTATCCAGAAGTTTTGCAAAGGTTTTGCTTGAAATTTGGCTAATAAATGATCCTCTCCCCGATGTCAATCACTTGTTCTTCCAAACTAATGAGAAGGTGTTGCATGTCAGTGTTTTCAACCCCCTAAAACTCCCCTTGAGAAGACTTTTAACAGGTTAAAGAGTTCTGTTTATATCCTTTTAAAGTGTACAGATATAGGAGGTTTTCATAGGTGACACACATTTTGTTCACCAACAAAACCAAACCAAAGATTACATAATTAGGTGAACATATCCAAATATCTATTTTCAAAATGCTGTCTCCAAAGCACAACTTTCTTTTGCAAAGGAGTTACTTTCTTACTCATTGTTAAAATGACACCCTCACCTTGAAGGGACACATTGAATGTTTAGTTTTTGGAAATTCCTGCTAGGTAGCAAACTGCTCACAGCCACTTGTCATCACCGAAAAGGTCAGTGAATTTGGAGCACTTGTCAAACCTGACACGTTTTTTTCAGAAAAGATAACTCTTTTAAGTGCTTTGCCACAAGTTATCCAGAGAACGAACCTCTGTGTGGTGCCAGGGATTTTCATAGCTCCTCCCCACCTCAGTACAAAGTCTGGTAAAGATGCCACTGTTTGAAGGGCTTGTTTTTGTCAAGTTATAACATTGATGTCATCCTGTGGCACTTTGTGCACTCCTGACTCCAACCACTTTGCTGCAATAGCTCACCCCTGAGTGATGCAGTGAGGGAGTTTCGTGTGCAGTGCTCTCTGTAGCCTGGGTCTGGAACCCCTTTTTTATACCAGTCAAAGCAGCCACTCCATCAGTGGCTATGTTTGCACAATTTTTCCATAATACATTGTTTTTTATTCAAGAAGCCACTTCTTGTTGAGAATAGATCTTCTCCAGTACATCTTTCCTTCAGTGGATCACAAAAAAAAAAAAAGGTCTTTGTGCATTTCATTGTTGAAATGCAAATACCACAAGGTGAGAGAAGTTAAAAACTTCTGTACTTTCACTCAACTGTATAGCAAACCTCCCACACTGTGCAACTTGTTTTCACACTTGTTTCTTCAAATCTTCAGCAGTGTCTTCTGTGCTCTTCCAACAGTATTTACTGGCAAAGGAGTGCATTTTAGTTTGTTGCCATATTGTTTTCCCTGAATTATTTCAGTGACTTTTACCCTGGCAGGAGGAACAATTGTTTCCCCAATGGCATATGGCTTTTTGTGTCTTGCTATTATTTAAGAAACTTCAAAGGAAGTTTCTGGAGTTTTATCAGTAGGTTTAGAGTCAAGTCTAGGTAAATTGGATGAGTGTATTTTTAAGCAACTGCTTTTAGAGGTTCTCCAAAAAATATAAAAAGGTAGTGTTACAGTAATATCTGCCAAAGGAAAGTGGCATCATGTAACAGGGGCCTTCCAGTGCTGACAGAAGGACTTAACAGACCTTTTTTTTCATTTGAACAATAGTTGAATCATTTTTACTTTGAACTCTATACCTTTTGGGGGAAAAAAATGAAGATGAAAAGCAGTTGCAGTAATGTGGGTCATTTGAAAGAAGATGTCGGTTAAAAGTATTTTGAGAGCTTGCCATTTGTATAATATTGTTTGAGGTTAACCAAAGGGACAGTGTGTATGTGTTTTTCTCCTCTGAACTTTGTCTGTGTAACATGACTTTGGTTTCAGCATCTTCATTTTCTGTGGCAGCAACCAATGTTGGATGTTCTTGACCTGTGCGTTGTGGACCATTACTTTGCAACTTCTTCATCTTTTTCCCTCTATAAATTTTAAAGTCAAATGTTATGTTTTTTCTCTTTCTGTGGTGTTAGGCAAAACTATAATTTCTTCCTTCTTTCTCCTGTATAGAGCTTAGTTGTGTATCTTTAGGAAAATAAGGTTTGTGGATACATCTATCTCCCCATCATTCCTTTGTCACCTGGAAGCCAGCTTTGATCAAATTGTGTGAAAGTTAGAAGTGGAAACTGAGTATTTCTGAAACTTTTTTTTTTATCAAATAGGCAAGCAAAACCCCACATTGTTACCTCTGTTAAAATAAGAAGGTGGTAGCATAGCTTCAGTTATTTTGTTGTGCACCTTTTTCTTTGGATGGAGGAGAGAGACCAAACCATGGGAAATGAAGCTTAAGCAGTTTTGTGATCAGTAGATTTATCGTCTCATAAATCCGTTGTGAGTTTATTCCTGGAATAAATTTGTCTTGTTAGTACACAGGGATAGGTGTTAATCAGAATAAATAGGCTATGCTTTTTATGCTGTAAACAATTATAAGCTGTGTAATTAAGTAGTCAAAGCTCCTGTGACTTGGTTTGTGTGCTGTGGAGTGTACACACATGCGTGAAATGGAGCTGTTTACACTGAGGGCAGAGATACTCATTTAACTTGTTCTCCATGTAGGATTTTTCTGCTTTATGTTAAGTTTATGTTTTAGAAACCCCTATTAGTAGACCTTTGTTTCTTTTTGTCTTTAGGAAATTGTGATAAATGCATTGGTAGTATAGGAAAAAAAGCTATTCCACAAGTATGGGCCTTTACAATCGGCTTGATCAGGCTGGGTTCACATGTATCCCTATGGGGAGCCCCTATGCATTCAGTAGTGCTCTGCATGAGCACAGGGGTCCATCTGTACCCAGCCCGGTACCTTAGCCTGCAGCTATACCACCTAGAGCTGTGTGCTTATCAGAGCTAATAATGCAAGCAAATGACAGCCTGTCCAGCACGTGTTCCAGAGCCATCCAGGGAAAAGAAACCCCAAGGGTTACAAAAATAAATAAAAAGTAAAGGTTTTGTTAACTTAAGAAATGGTCCTGCTACCCTAGTGCACAGTTAAATGGGTGGCTCATTGCTGTGCTTGGTTGTTAGCCTACCAAAAGGGCTTAGGGATGAAATAACCATGGAAAATATGTCCACCTGATAATTTTTAAGAACAATTAAGTATTGTGTCTGGTCACATTTCATTTTACTTATATTATTTAAATTTGCTTACAACTTTATTTTCTGATTGTTCCAGTATAAGTTCTTGCGTGTGCTGCATGTTTCTTAAGAATTCTGTACCTCTCAGTTTCAGAATAATTTTTGTGTGATTTAAGATTTTCAAGCACTTTTTTTTCAGTGAAAATGGATATATTAGTAATTTTGTTAACTTGGGTAGTAATTCTGTTAACATGCTTTCTGGGAAACATTAGTCAGTTTTCTGTGACAATTATGTAAATATGCTTTATTGTGTTCATATCTATGCACTGTATGTGTGTATGTGAAACTGTGGGCAAAAGTGTCAAAAAACAAGCAAACAAAGAACCCCAACAACATTGTCATACAGGAGTGTTTCACTGTATTTTTACAAACTGTAGCATGATTTTTCCTGAAATAATACTAATTGATATATTTCTGTATCAGCATGTCCTTGGCATTTTAAACCTAAGTAACTAAAAGGATCATTTACTAGCCATTGCCCCCCTCACATACTGCTTTTATGAAATAATTTCTGAAGCAAGCTGTTTTCCTGTTTTGCTTTAATTTCCAGTTATAAAATTTAAATATGAATAAGCTTCTTCAAAGCAAAATCATAGCAAGTTTCAGGAACCTGGAGTTAGCATTCTTCATCAGAATGGTGATCTTTAGCACATCAAAAGTTTTGTAGTTTCATCCAGCTGTGCTTTGCTTTCCACGACTCCATGTTCTAAAACTAGGGACAGTCATGGAAAAAACTGCAAGAGCTGTGGTTGATTCCTGATCATTTTTACAGAAAAGTTTGTCTAATTTCTTGAGAGCACTTACTCTGCTGTTCAAAGTTACAGATTCTGAAACTGAACTTGATGGAGTTTTTTTGGTAACAGAAATACACAGACTTGGACTGTCAGCTTAATTTGGTTTAATTTTGGGTTACTTGGTTTGGAAAATAGAAACAATTGATTGACTTTGATATGTTGTGGGTTTAGACTCTGAAGAAGTTGCCTTGAATTGAGATCCCAAAAAGAAATTACTGGGTCACAGAGTCAGTCATGAAATTAATTCTGTATTATATTTATTGTAGATGTTTTGTGTATTTGTTGTATTGTAAAGCATTTCTGCCCACCTTCCGAAACCTCACAATTTTTTTTTTTCTGGGTGAAGAACAACTTGCTCCAGAGACAAGGGGTTTAAGTTCTGAACTTTTTTCCTCTGAATTTTGTTGTCTGTTACTGGTACATCTGGATTTGGGCCTTTAAGGTCACCAAGCGGGACCTGCAGACATCTTCTGTATCTGACACTCCTTTGTAAGGTTCAAGGATTCAGGTAGGAAATGGAACTACATGCTTTTCAGGGTGAATACAGGGATAGATAGTACAACTTAGCCTGGTTCTGCCATTACAAAGATGGTGAAGTAAATGTAGCCATTTCTCATTTGAAGCATATTGTGAGAGACATCCGTTTGATCAAAATGACAAGTTGTTCTGTCCCTTAAAAAAAATTTATTAATTTATTTAAAAATTTTTATGAGGGAGACACGAGGAAGATATTTCTAACTTGTGCCAAGTTGAGGACCTTCACTGGAGGACACTGTTGTGATCATTCTGTTGTCTGTAGGAGCTGTGTAATTAAAGCAACTGCAGTCACATTGCTGAAAAAATCTCATGATACTTGGCAGGGCTTTAAGAAATGGTTGGGAAAGTGTGGCTGGAAAAGGACGTTTCCAAGCATCCACCCTCCTCCCATTCTCCACATTTCCCATTAGCCCTCTCCTCCTCAGGGCTCATGTTGATACTTAGTGAAGATGATGGGACGCAACACTACTGCAGGGTTCTCTACAGTTGAGCATGACCAGTGTCATCCAGAGTTTTGATAATGTGCAGTTACTCAACAGTCCTGTCACTGACATTATCTCTGTCCCCGTAGGGGCCACCTGCTCTAGACCATGACCCTTACACCTGACATATCAAGGTCCATAAATCCAAAGAAATTTCTGATTGAACTGCATGTGGTGCTGTACATTTAAATGCCCACACCTTTAGATATTCCTTCTTAAAAAAAAATCTTTTTACATATACTTTTCTATCAGAAATGCAGATAATGAAATGTGTGAAACCCTTAGCAAATTTTGCTTGATGTTGCTCACTTTCCTTGGTATTGCAGGCCAAGTTCTGTTAATTGTTGCCAACCCTTGTTGAATGATGAGGGAGGATTAACCTGTTGGTACCTACAGTTCTGACACCAGAAGATGCTAAGACTGATAGTAGAGGAATATTACATGACAACTCTACTTGAAAATTTTGATGAGTCTTCTTGTCTTAAAGCAAATTAAAACTAAAGTCACAGTTTACAGCTTAACTTCGGTCATCCACCTTGCCTCATTGTGAAAATATAGTCCTTAAAAATTTTTTTTAAGTTTACATGTGTTAGCAGTGTCTGGGAACACAGTGATCTTCTAATTGACCAAAGCAAAAAGATCAAGTGACTGATAAAAATCAATGAGTTAACATGACAGCTGCTGGTACCTTTGTTTAGATTGAGCTGCTGTGATCAGAAGTTGCTTACATGTGCTTATGTCCATATTATTCAGAGTTTGGTGGAAAGCCTGAGAGGTTACATGGGAGGAATCATAGATTTGTTATGACCACAATAGCCTTCTATTATGATGATGAAAAAAGAATGCTGCATTATTATCTGCAACTTCATTTTTGTGAGAGGAAGGTTAGTATAATTTGAGAACATAGTTTCGGTTCAGCAGGTGCAGAATGGAAGAAAACTGTTGTCCTCTGTTGCTGTATTTATTTTCTGAATATTGAAGTATGTTATTGTCATATTGTGTGTGATCACATGACCCTGTATGAAGCTCTTGATATTACATTATGTTGTATGTGTTGTGCAGTTTTCAGTTATTTAAATTATTTTAGATGTTTTGATAGTTGTATGTAGTACTGGTAGTAAGTTACTATGTGCTTTTTTTCTGGCTAGCGTTCCTCAAGAGTAAGATGCTGAATTTTTATATGATGTTCTTGTTTGCACACAATACCTTTTATTTTGGAAAAAATTTCTCAGCGTTATATATTTCCAATAAGCATTTACTCTCATCACATTTAACTATGTGAATTAATACAATCTTTAGAGGGATTATGGTATATTGAGCTTGGCTCCCAACAAACTAGGCAGAGAGAACAGCTATATGTAAATTAGAATTTGAAGAAATGAGATTCTAGATCTGTGTGGGTTTGTTTGTTTATTTGTTTGAGTGTATGATAACAGCATTAACTGCCCTAAGCTAATTTATAGAAAATAAATATCCGGGCATATTGTCTTGCTTGGTGATAGAAATTTCAGTGTTCTAACTAGTTTTTAGGACTTTGGAGAAAATGTTCAGGGAGGGAACTTGCCCTGCTGATTGTTTTTGTTCTTCCCCCTTCCATGTCATTTCAACCCAGCTGATCACAAGAAATGGGTCAGACTGCTAGTTTTACCACTGCAACTTAGTTGTGTGAGGGTTTTTATTTTTTTATTTTTTTTATTTATTAGGGAATGGAACAGCTTTTACAGGGACAAAGAGAAATGAAATCACTTTCAGTGAAAGAAAGAGGCCTCATTATAGCCACCAACAGCAGTTATTGACAGCTACACTTCCTATTAACAAGGAGCATTTAAGAGTTTGGCTGTTGGATCTTTGGACTTGATCTAATTTGCTAGCATTAATTAGTTTCTTTTGAGCACAGACACTTGGTGCTCACAGCTATAGATTTAGAGGACTAATTAGGACAGAAAATTGAACAGAATGGGGTAAGGCATTAACCTTCAACCATTACCAGCTGGGGCTCTGATAAAGACCACAGAGTCCAAATGCTCCTATTCATGCAAAGAGTACTTTAATGAATATCAATTTCAGCCAGGTTGCCATATCTTACAAGCCCTGTCTTGATTTTGATTCTCTTACCTGGTAGAGATTTTTATGCATAGATATTAAAGTGATATTGGTAGTTTAGAGCTCATAGACAAGAACCTCAAGAGGTTACCTGTGTTTTGTCCAGTCTTTCAATTTGCTTTTCTCAAGTTACAGATTTTATTGGTTTCCAGCTAAGATCCTGAATTTCAAATTGATTTCCCTGTCCAGCATAAATATATTAACATAGCCCAG
This sequence comes from Aleadryas rufinucha, assembly GCA_013397815.1. Taxonomy (NCBI): domain Eukaryota; kingdom Metazoa; phylum Chordata; class Aves; order Passeriformes; genus Aleadryas; species Aleadryas rufinucha. Next base: position 991,845 of record VZTH01004248.1, on the reverse strand, counting down.
ATTAATTACATGTTCTTAACAAATGCTGGTTTAAATAGAGGATGCCTGTGTGTTTTTGGATTATTGTAATACGTTGTAGTAATATCCATGACAAGAGCACTCACCAAGCTAACTGCTGAAAGTTGAACAATAGGACTGCTTCTTTTGCAGCTCTTATGGTGAGATACAATTATTGTATTGTGGTGTTTGGTTGGTAATCCAGTTTTAGGAGGAAAACTATTCTTCCATACTGTGGATTCATAGTGTTTTAACATCTGCAGAATGGGAGTAGTTTAACTGTGTATAAGGAAAAGAAAAAACCAGTTGCCTTTGTCCTTTTGTATAATTTCTTGGATTGTTGGAAGAGTTGAACTTGTAATGAAGCATCAGGATCATCAGTTATTTCTACCTGTTAGTCTTATTACTACTCCATGACAAACTCCCCATTAAATCTGAATCATTGTTGCTGTCTTCATTTGACTTCTGTACCTGGAAATTCTTTGCCCAGTGATGAGAAAAGTGTGAAAGTCTCTTCTCTGACATAATTTCTCCAAACTTGTTTTATCAGGAATGACACTAGCATTGATGTATATGGCTTTTATGTGCTCTAATTATTTCCAGTCCTTCACTAGTACACTCTACAGTGGTAGGTTGAATAGCTGGTTTCATGTCTTAGGGTCCTGGTGTGGTAAGATTGGCACAAACTATAAAAATAGAGAAATTCAACCTTGCCTGTATCTACTGATTTTGGGGTATTTCATGGTATTTAGATCAGTCTTTAGGGAACCCCATGAGATGAGTGTCCATACTGGAGGATACATGGTCAAGTGCTTCTCCCAACAAAAGGGCAAGGGTAGCCTGGTTACAGTTCCAGCCACTTACTAATGCCTTTTCCCAGATGTTATATACAGTATTTGCTGATCTCATAGTTTTCTTTCCCAGTTGACACATTTTGATTCTTCTGTATCAGTCATTCTTATTACCAGCAAGTGGGCACAAACTTGGGATTCTGTAAGGGATTTTTTGCATCCGTTCTGTTGATGGTGGTGAGAACCTATGGGTGCAGTGTTAGTATGTTACAGTGAAGTGTTACCATGGCGTAGGTGGACAGAGCAATGCGCTGTCGTGGCAGTACATGTGACTCGCAGTAGCTGTTATTTTAGCTGCCTGTCCTTTACAGTGTATTAAGTAGTTGCGCCGCAATTCTGGATTATAAACCCCTCTTAGATACTACATTCAACAGTTATACAGTTAGTGTAAACAAATCTTAATACTTTTAAGAGGTCATACTATATTCCCATTGCCTGTGTATAAATATTTATGTTGTATATGAATTATTAATATTACCCTGGGGTTACTTTCACACAGAAAATAGGTTATTTTTCATCTATTGAAGTCAGGATGTCTTATATAGGTACCATTAGGTTCAGCAGTGGAACATAAAACTTAGTTTGGTCAAAAAGTAGCTACTTTATATTCAGAAGTACAATAAATAGTGAGCATTCAGACAGCCTAAAAGCAATATATTGACCTTGTATTCAGCATAAGGTGATAGGAGAAAGCTTCTGTCCATTCTTTAGAAAACACATGAAGTTGACAAGTGTATTTGCCAAAGAAAATTGCTTATCCAAATCTCAGAAATTGAAATGAAGCTCAACAGGAATTAATACTAAACGGAAATCAGAATAGGAATTGCGATTTTACTTAATATGCTTTGATTTAATGAGGCAGTGGATTGTGAGAGTTGTAGTTCTGATCTCCATTTCTTCCTGTAGATTGGAGACCTATACCTGTTGTACATATCTTTGTGTAGAATGTTTTGAGTCAGCAGAGCCAGTTAAAGAAAAGGGGCAGAAATCACAGGTCTTATCAGGCAATAAGGGAACACAAGTTAAAGTTGAACTATAGTTTGGCAAATACACTTTCAACAAGATGTGGTGTTCTAAGTGTTCTTCATTGCTTTCTGAAAACAGTGAAATCTCAAGTTTTCATCCTGTTTTGGGATGAAAACTTTTTAAGCTTCTTTTTCCAAGTGGAACAGGAGTTCTAATGATTGCATAGCGCAAACTGAGTGAGTTGTCCCTCCAGCACTTATTCTTTGATGTAGTAGTTAATGGGTCCTGTGGTAACACCACTGACAATGTGCAAGGTTGTTTTTGTAGTAGAAACAACGTCTGTTGATGAATAAAACTATGTTCTTGTACATTATTTTTCAGGTCCTTTTAATAACAACAACAACAAAAATAATCCCCCTCTTTCCCACTGCCAAATTTAGTTTTGTTGCTGTTGTAATTGCTTTCCTTGTTGTTGTCTCTATGGTGCTGCATAGAAAAAGAGTAGGGAGATTTGTGCTCTGAAGAATGTTTTACTTAAAGGTCTGATGCCTAAGAAAGGAGTAAAGGCTACATAATGAAAGGTCATAAAACACTTGTGCTGTATTGTCATCCCTCTGAATTTTACTTTTAACAGTCCTGCAGAAAAGAGCACCTGTAACATTTGCTGCCTCAGATCAGGATAGATACCTCTGCAGGAAGTGTAATTGTGTAACAGAAGGTGAGAGGTGTTTTGGATGAGGAATCAAGAGCTGCAGAGCTGGTCAGAGGAGAGGAAAGGGGATTGCCAAGGAATGCTAGAGCTGTACAGGACTTTGGAGGTATGGATGAGGCTTTAAATTTATGATCAGGGAACAAGAAAAGCTGTTTAGCTGCTGTATTCTAGGTTTGAGAGGGATACTTGTTAAGGGTTTGAAAGGAATCATTGAACAGAGGGAAGGTAATCATTCTGATGGGATAATGAGTAGGAAAGGAACTTATCTTAGGAATTTTGAAGAAGATAATGTAGAAGACCTGTGCATGAAAATTTCCCTTGGATGGAGTGAACAGATTCTTCTCTTGGTATTTATCCACTATATTGGGAAGGAGTTGAAATGGTTGTAGGGAATTTGGGGCTTTAATTATGATGTTAAGAGATCTGCCTTCTTACCTTTTTCCTAAAATGAGTTTAAAGAAATGTTATGCCTTTTCTGTAATGCCTTTTTTTTTTGGACTTCTGATATTCAAGTTCAGGATTTCCTTGTATTACTGTTATCACCTGTGATGTTGTACACTTTATAGTTTTCTTTCTTTCTGGCTGTGATCTGGAATCTCTCAAGGAGGTGCTACTCATTCTTCTTTTCCCCCCTCTTCAATATACATTAAATACACCCTTTAAGCTTTCAGATCAACAGCATATTTCAGGGATATTTAAACAGTCCTTTTTGAAGCACAAAATCAAAAATTTATTGTTACATTTGTATGCCAGGCTTGATACAGGTCCTGCTTTGTTTCTTGGTGACAGAAATGTCCCATACTCTTTGCGGTAATGGGATGCTCATGAAGTTCATGAAAATAAAGCACTGCAAAGTTGTGGCTTGAGATGTAATCTCACCTATGGCTGTAGACTGTCAGACTTTTAAAAAGTTATTTTAGGGAGACCCAGCTAATGTTGGCAAGAAGAACTTCTGAATGCTGTGGTTTAATATGTGGGAAATGTACAGAAAGTGGATAATGTGGAAAGACACAGGAGAGAGTTGAAAGCAGGACTTCTTGATGTGATCTGGACTGCTTTAACTATGCTTCAAAAGCATGAACTTCAGTTCTGTGAAGTACTTAACAAACCTAAGTGCCCTTGGAGGGCACTTTTATCAAGTATAACAGGGGTGCAGGTCTGGAAAGGACTTTGAGAAGACACTTTGGATCATCATCTTCTCTTGGGGCTATATCTAGTATGCCCGTGTTTGTCCTGTAATCTGGTTAACGTTTCAGCTACTATAGACATCCTGTTTCAGTGCTTAGTTTTGTTTTACCATTCAAAGAATGCTTTTTGCTTTCTAAGTTTTTTGGGGGTTTAATACCTAAACTAACTTTTCTTTGTATATCAAGCAATTTATGTTCTCAGACATTGGGCAGATTCCTCGTAGCGATCTGAACAAAAGCAAGACTTTAAATGGAAGAAGTAGGATCATCTGATTTATGTTAAACAGGCAAAAGGGAAAAATAAAAGACTTGTTCAGTAACGATTCTGGAAAACTATTTCTATCAGAGTCCCCGAAATGGCTTAGGGAAGGTGTTGAACCCTGAGATTCCAGAGTTGTTTTCAGGAGCATGAAGAATTTTAAACACAAACCCCCAAAATTTTTAATGCTGTGTTGTTAAAAAAGACATTTAAATTCACAGGGAGAACTCGTGCTTTCAGGTTGAAGAAAATTATATCCAGTAAACAAGAGTGACCACAGTCTGCAACTTCAAACTTCTTTTTCCATCATTACTTTTTTCCTGCCTTTGGGGTGATAATTTTCTACAGTGAATCTGACAGCCCAGTCAAAATGATTCATAAGGCCAATGGTGAAAAGTACTCTTTATTTTTCTCTGGTGTAAATAATCTTTGTCATTTCTTATCTGTCCAGATATCCTCCTCTTGTTTCTTTGCATATGTTTTCTGGGTGGTTTGGGTTTTTTATGCTTAATGTAGTCTTCAGCATATGTCTGTGTAATGAACAGAAACTTACCATTGCTTTCCATAGAATATGGAAAAGAGGAATATAAAAGAATAGATACTGTTTGGGGTTATATAACTTAAAATTTGATTAGTAATTTACTAGTCTTTAATGGGGTACTAGAAGAGCTCACAGCTTTTCTGGTGTCTTCAATGACTTATATTAAAAGTCCTGTGTTTAAAATATTTTATATTAGCTACATGTAATAATGGTCCGTGACAGCTGAGTAATAGTATTAATGTTTTTTCAGCTTTCTTTTTGTAATGGAGGTGTCCCCATACTTTTGAAAACTATTCCAAATTTAAAGAAATTAAAAACCATATTCATGTATGCATGTGTGATGATTTTTTTGTTTTCTACATTCCAAACAGCTTGAGGAAGTTTTGAGTCCTTTGTGGGGAGTGCGAATGGTGTGGAAAAGATTCTTTTGCTTCAGCTAGACTGTTGTGTAATTTCATTTTGATATGCTCCATCTGTTGAGTAACTATAAAACTTCAGCAGTTTTAAACCAAAATACTGTTTGGGGAATCTGTCCTCTTCACTCTTCTGTCAGATTCGTGCAAATACTAGTTACTGACTGTGCATAAACCACTGAGAAACATTCATTGTTAGGCAGAGAATACTTAGTAAATTACAACCCAAAAAATTTTTTTTGCAGTTCTATAGAAGGAAGGTACTCAACAGAATTGCAAACTTTTGCTTTGGCTACCTTCTCACACCAGTAATTCAGATGAACAATTTTGGTCTCATCATTTTCTTTTCTGCAGTGATTTCAGTGCAGTGCTGTTTGTTCCAGATCTCTTTGGCCCTAATGTTTGAGTTGCAATGACTTGACTTGATTGAAAGCTAATTCAGCCACTCTAATAAAGAGGAGAAATAATCACCTCTGTGAGTGTGTTAAAAGTACTTAAAGGTAATAACGTTTGGGTTGTGGAATCAGGTTCAGCCAGATACGTTTCACATAAACAGTAAATTGTAACAGTGACTATAATTGTTCTGTGTGAAGCAGGTAGAATTCCCTTGTTTCTAATGTAATAATGTCAATGTCTTATTTTACATTTGATAATAAGGTTGGTACACTGATGTTTGGGTTCTGCTGTGTGCCACAGGCATCTGTGTAAAGAGATCTGGTAGTAACAAGTCTTTTGTGTGTCCCGACCCTAACTGATTGTACAACAACATTTTAATTGGGCATTTTTGTACTAACAGTTTTCAAGTCCTCGGGTCTCTAAGCCTTGGCTGAACTTATGGCAAACAAGTCAGAATGAGCACCTAAAGCTTGTTGTATTTCAGGCAGTCAAAGGGGATGAATCTGAGTAAGAAACAGAGTCTAGCCTTCCTCTTCTCCTTTCTGCATTCTTTCAAAGCTCAGGGGGGATGGAAGTTACTTCCTCCTGTTCTGCAGCGTTCAGAAAGGAAACCCTTGTAAGTGGAACACCCTTGGAGACTTAAGTCAGCTCCTCAAACTCCTCCTTTGATTTTTGGTTAAGCCATGTAGGATGGGAGACATCTCATCCCAGTAGTAGTCCTCTCTCCATCTCTCTTCCCTGTCCTCTTACCCCTTCCCTGTCAAGGCTCAGGGCAACAAGGATAGCAAGGTACTTGCAGAATTAGCTTTGGGTGGAACATGGAAATTTTAGGTGGCTAAAATGAGGTAAAGTGAATTCCACTGGTGGTCATTCTTAGTCTCTATGTAAATAGTAACAAGACCATAAATGAAGGAGAACTGTCATGATCAAAGCATATGGGACATGGTGTTGATATGCATAAAGCAAATATGGCAGTGCTATCAGTTTTTGTTCGGGTATTTGATCTCCTGCAAAAGCCACGTAGAAACCCTTGGACTTCGCAAGCATTTCCTAAAGATTCCTTTGTGCTGTTTCTTTCCTGTGTGTCTCTGGTTGCTTCCATATCTTGGGAATCCCATTGGTTTGTTAGTGCCTTCTCTGACATTGTGTCAATGTGACTGCGGGTTCTGTGCAGGTGTGGATTGGTAGGATAGTGTCTTTCAGCTCCCAACAAGATCTGACGGGAGTAGGGGAAAGGCAGTTGATGCCTGCTGGTTCATGGCAAACAAGGCTCAGCTGGACACTGGTTACCAGTTTTAAAATTTGGGAAGAACACTTGGAATTGAATGTAGGCTTTTTACTTTTATGGCTCCAATTACTTTCCTTTTTTTTTTTTTCTTTTAAACTTTGACCACTGGCAGCAGTCCTGGACTCCGGCTAAAGACCAAAATCTAAAAGAAACTATTTTTCATAAATAATTTGACATCTTGTTTCCTATTTCATCACTTTTTTTTTTTGGTCACCAAATATATAAGGCTGGAATTTTGGTATGTAGGGGAAAACACAAATAATCTCAGCAGTGTAAACTTCGATTCATAAATCTGAGACTTGCAACCAGACTGCTGTACAAGAAAACAGATGCCATGCAATAAATTAATACTAAGCTGAATTGTAAACAAGATGTATTGTTAAAGGTCTTTAATGCAAAGAAAGTGATTTCAGACTTTCATATGCTTGTTTTCTGTCTTTGTTTAAATGAAGCCTTTGCATGTGTTTCCTTTATTGTTCTCTTTTGCACACATTTGAGCTTTCTTGGGTTGAGGACGCAGTCTCTGGTTGGGCAGTGGTGATTAACTTACACTAAATAGGCAGCAATAATGTGATCTGAGAATGAAAAGGATTCATTTCTTTTAAACGAGGGGGAAAAAAACAAGGTTGAAGGAAATAGTTTACATAATCTGTAAACTAGTTAAGGAGCTGAATATTTATGCAGGTTGAAATTGAAGCTTAGTTGCCCTCTAGGGGTTTTACATCAATACAGCATATGCTAGCTTTTGGGTGGTTTTTTCTTCTTTCAGAATAAAGGTGAGACAAGTCTTTGGAAAAAACTTACATACTGACAAATCTGTGGTGGTAGAGGCATGTGTACATCTGCATTCAGTGAGTTAAACTCATTTAGTTCAAAACCCAGAAAATGGAGGAAAGATTTTAAGCCAGATTGTTATTTTTCATTTCATTGTACCAATTGAGAATGCACTCACAGTCAACCAGTCATAGCACTGAAGTCCCAGCCAGGAAAGGTCCTTAGTCCTTTCAGTCCTAGGTAAAGAGAAGACAAAAAGTCACAGGAGGTTGTAATAGCAGCACCAGGACCCTCAGTCAGTTTCTGCTCATGTCCCAGCTGCTGAATGCTGCTTCAAATTCTTGTGTTCTCAGCTGACTAATGCACAGGGGTCTTCTGTCACTTCTGGTCTTAGAGCAGGTTGAGCCCTGGATATGGGTCCTGTGGTTGAATGTGTTAGAAACAAACTTTGTCTCCTCCTTTAGAAAGCAGTTGACAGAAACAGTAGTTCTTCATTGTTTGGATAGGTGTGTGGTATTTCATTGAAGTATCCTCATGCCATGGGAAGAAGTGTGACAAATGGCTTCTATACTGGAGCTACATATATGTATATATCCCCTTGTCTTAACTTGTAGTACCTCCTTTGCCAATGATTTTGTAGCAGATGCCCAGTTAATATACTTATTTGAACAATTGCTAAATAAATTCTTAAGAGCTCAGTTGTTTTTCCAGATATGGAAACCACATTTATGTGATTATTTTTGCTGTTCTTTCATAACAGTGTTGACACTGTATTACTCTAAAATATTTTTGCATCAGAAACAAGACAGTTGGAACAGGCAGAATAGATGCACTTAAACAACACCCTCCTGCCAAACTTGAGTCCCTGTGCATACAGCTTGAGGAGCACAATGTAGTCAGCTTTCAGAAGCTAGAGCACTGTTCCTTAGGCTTCATCACACCAAACTACACCTGGATTTGTGCTAGTAAAGTCAATGGTCTTATACAGATTTTTATGCCATGTGCCTATTGAACTTTACACTGAAAAACAGTTTCTCTTTTTTGAGGGGCATTCATACGTAGTTTCTGGTGCATTTTGTTTTTCTTTATAGATTTGCCAAAGACTTTTTTTTAAATCCCATCTACCAGTGTTTCATTTTACTATCTTCAAAATTATAACTTCTGCTCTGAAGAAATGTACCTGGTTATTGCAATCTTTAGAGAAGATGGAAAATAAATGTTACACAGTTACTACCAAATTTCCAGATATTACTAAGTTTTGGTAGTGTGCTTTCCTGTCACATGCTTTAAAGTCATCTCTTCAAAATCATGAAATGAATAGGGTAGTCTGAAATTCTAAATGCTTCCATAGTCAATGATGCAATTTCATTTGAAAAAGTAATTTTACATACTTTATCACACTGTGGCCACAATTGCAAAGCGTCAAGTTACTCTTCACTATCACTTCAGAATATGGGCACAGCAGAATTTTTTTCTTTTTTTCCTGGAAAATTTGCACTTTGGTTTTGTCATCCTTACTAGCACTGAGTAGTACCTCATTCAGCAGGAATTATTCCATGATGAAGAATTCCTGCCTCTACACCAGCATATGGTTAGTAATTTTTGAAAAAAAGAGACTAAACATATACTGCAGAGTAGGGTAAGTACATGATAACTGTTTTGGAGATGTTGGAATGGTGGGTGGGGGTGAGTTGTGACCTGTGAGGGAAAGTAACTTCCTCTTTTAATAACTGTATAAATCTTTTATATTCTATCCCAGAAGACCTGAGATTTTGACCCTATTCTGTGTGCCCCATTTTACCCCCACCCTCCAGCTGGAACCCTGGAACCAGTTTCCCTTTTGCTTAGAGGATATTTTGTTTCATTCAGAGGAGTGAGAACTACTATTACTGCTACCACCACCAACCTTCGGTATAGGAACTCTGAGTTAAATACAGGGTTTTGGAAGTCAATTAAATTGAACCAGGGGCAGGGAGGAAAAGAAGAATCCCTGACACACAGCAGGGTGTAACTGAGAGCTGCTGTCATGGTGGAATAGCTGGGCAAATGCCTCCTCAGGAGTTATATAAAAGCCCTGCTCTATCCCCACCGTGTGGTAGAAGGACATTACTGTTACGTCTTCCACTCCATGAAGCTCTGTTTTTGAGAAATAGATATATTTTGACTTTGGAGTTCAGCTGAAGAGTCAGTCGCTATGGGACAGAGGGAGGGGGGGATGTTGTTTCTTTAAATCATCTGTTATCCTAACTTCTCAGCTGTCCCTGAGTAGCTCAGCAGCTCCCCAAGGAGGTGGGAGGATAAGGAGTGGCGAGGCTGCTCTGCGCAGCTCAAGCTGGATGCACTTGTTTATATGAAAGCAGGCAGTGACAGACAGTAGCCGTGGGGGAACTTGCATTTGTTCCAGTTCTGCCTCTTCCAGCGCCTGGTACGGTAACGCTCGATGTCAGGGATACTTACTGCAGGGTGGGAGGAAAATTAGATCAAGTCAGTCTTAAAGGGTGCAGTTGTTTAAAACCAGTGCAGTTTAACCAAGTGGCTGTGCTTGCTGGGCGTGCTTTACCCGAAACCTAATAGAGAAGGTAATGCTTGTACTTGATAAGAACATTCCTCAAGCATGTTTCTTTAGTGGATAAATCATGATTTACCCAAATAAACTGTTTCAACGCAATGTGCTTACTTTGCTTAAAAGGGTAGATTTTTGTAATTTCACTAGGAAGAAAAGGAGGTCTGCTTCTCTTGAAAAATCTGCCTGCATAGCCCAGCAGATTGTCATCTTTGAGCACTTAAATCTGCCTTGACTGACAAAGTAGTTGCTGTAAAGCCTTATACATAATAGTTATGCCCTTGCTACTTCTCCGGTGCCTTCTGAGGACATAACCCTCTTCTGTGTATTGCTTTGCTCTGCCTGTCTTGCTTAGTCAGAAGCAGAAGCACTTGTCTCGTGGCTCTTAAGGAGCTGGGTTGCTGGAATTTAGTTAAAAAATGTGACAGTGTACTAGATTTCTGTGTGTTTGGGGCAAAACACACACACACATACACAGATAGGTGTGTATACAGAGAATGCTGACAACTCTGTATATCCAGGATGGAAGATCAGATCAGGTCCAGATCAGATCAGGTCTATAGCACTAAAACTAACAAGTAGACATTTCTCTGTTTCATCTCTGCCAAAGCTCCTTTTGCTGTTGAAGTCCAAGTTCTGTTGAAATTCTAGTGACTAAATGTATATTGCTAATAAATTATGTCTACCCCAGTATTTCATTATTTAGCAATAGTCAGGAAAGCACTGCCTGACATTTTAAGGTGTATGTTCTTTAAAAATAATCTTTTCTGACTCTATGACTACTTAGCAAAACACTTTTCCTAGTCAAAGTTTCATGTGTGCATGCAGTATTCATATCAAACTGAAAACCAACTTTAATCTTTCTACCCCTTGTCCACAAAAAGACATTTTGGTCAGATCTCATGTGTGCAGGACATAGAATGAGGAGAGCTGACCTGTCCTTCTCCAAATGGCAGAACTAAATGCTCCTGAAAGTATCCTGAGATTGCATATGTATATCATTTTCAGAACTTTTTTTTAACTCTTAATTACTTTAATCTGGCATATTTTTGTTAACACTTTTAAGTATTTGTCTGGGTTTTGTTAGTTGAACTGATTGGGTTGGCTTGAATTACTGTGTTTGGCTGTGTTCCTCGGCTTGCTTTATGTGTTTTTCTTAAAACAGTTCTTCTCTTTCTTAAACTTTGCTTTTCAATTTCATTCCGTGTTTCTTGGTGCTTATTATGAAGTTGGAAAGAAAACTTCCAGTGATATGCTGTGGGTAAGTGTGGGTTACTTGGGACAGACAGAAGTGCTTCTTTGCTGTTGCTTGAGGTTTCTGGTTATGGCTCTTACAAACATCCACAATTCTCAGTCTGAATGGTAGCAAATTTTGAAGTGCAGAGCACGTGTAGTGAGTCTGGTGAGAGAGGTTCCCCCAGCACAAGCCTCGGCATCGCATGGGAATGGGACTGTATCTTCATTGTTCGTGGCTTTCCTGAATTTGCTCATCGTTCCTTGATGCTAGTTTCATAAGATCCTCTTTTTTTCCCCACACATTCTGTCTTTAGTGATTGTTGGGTTTGAAAACAAGAGAAACCCTGCTAATGTTTCTGTAATAAAAAAATCAACAGCTGAGCAATGACTTCTGTTTTGAATTAACTGATGTCAGAGGATCCCTATGTGCCTTACATGAGTTTTCAGAACTAACATGGGATTGTGTGTTTAAATAAACGCTATATTTTTTATAATTTTTGAAACAGACATTTAAATAAGCCACTGATTTCCTGTATTGATTTTAAAAGCCCACTCTAAGCAGTTGACTAAACATAGATCCTTGTAATATCAATGTATGTAGGACATGGAAACTTTGGAGACTGTTGTTCCTAAGTAGGTGGGTGGCATTTACAGAGAGAGGATGTTCTGAAAAAACCCCAACCAACCCTCAAGCATTTTTGGTCTGTGTAGAATGCCTTTGCTCCCTTCTGCTTTGGCCTGTTCTGCATCCAGCTGAGAGATACTTTGAGGCCAATTAATTTTTGCAGCAGGATTTTGAAAACCTGCTAATGAAAAAAGCACGCATGGCATGAAACAAATAACTACAATTGCAGTAGTTGGGAGTTTGGCAGGACATGAGTGGGCTAGGGCAGGTAGATGTTGAAGGAATCCAGGCTAGCATTTACCTTTCTGGTTTCAGGATGGTTTTTTGCTCTTTCTTCCTCTTCTTTTGGATACTGGTCTGTTTAGGCCCACCATGTAAGACGTCCTACAGGTTTTGAAGGGCACGTGAGAACTTTATGCTTCAAGCTATACACCAAGCTTACAGTTGATAGGGATTAGGAAGAAACTTCACTTGAGAAGATGTTTTTCCATAATGTAGACTTTCTGACACATTTTTCTAAAGCAGCTATTACTGGCTTCTGAGAAAGATGCTGTGCAGGAGAAGTGGGCCCTTTGTCTAATTCAGTATGTTATTTTCTCATCTCTAAATGTTCCCTAAAGCAAAGTCTTCAGATTTGTTTCTAGGGTATTGATAAGATGCCTTCTTTATCCCAAGGCATTGTGGTTAGACAAACAGTTTCGAGGGTTTTTTTGGAAACATCTCAGGCATCACCTCCTGTGCAGATCACAGTTGTGCTATTTGCCTTCCTGATGATTCTCTCCTTCACCTCAGTTACGAGATGAGGGATGTTTCAGCATTTCATACTGGAGTGCCAGAGATGGTGTGGTCTGCTGGGGTATCTATCCTCTGTTTGCACTCTATACTTTAGGATAAAGCTGCTTTTCTATGCTGAGAGTGGCCTGGAAAAGACTGGGCAGGAGGATGAATACCCCTTCCTTAAAATTCCTGAATTCCTGGGATTCTCTCTTCCCCACTCCTGTATTGTGTGCTAATATGTATTGATCATCTCTCCTAGGACAGATAGATGCCTCCAGCTACAAAAGCTGAAATGGAGCAGATTTTGGGGGAATGGTGATGAGCAGGAAAATGGAAAGTGTATGATTTTTATGTTATAGCAGATGAATATTTGTGGAGACAAAGTATTTGATCTGATAACAAAGGTTCACTTGAAAGAATCAAGGTTATTTTATGTCAATTTTCTCTTTGCCCTATATAAGATGCATTTAATTATTTCATGCTATCTCCTTCTATTCAAATTAATCTGTCTTATATATACTGTTGCTCAAATTAGAATAATTCTTTAATGAGCTGTGTTGTGCATGCCACAGTAGGCTAGAATAGGAAAGCTACTCCTAGCATACTGACGATGCATGTATTTTATTTGTTATTGTAATTTAAAAGTAAAATCAGAAATATTGATTTCTACTTGACTGGAGAGATGATTTAGTTTGAATATCAGACTGATCTTAATCAGGTGAGAATTAATTGAGTTGGAGGTATTAGATATTCAGTGATGTTAACTGAACCATGATCAATCTACAGAGAAGCTTTCTTTTGTACTGTGTCGGAAATATCAAATAGCTCATACTCTACGATGTAAAACAATCTCTTCATGTTCATGCTACTACTTCCTCTGGCTCATTAAATGCACCAGTAATCTGTTCTGTGCATACTGAGTAATCTTCAAAGTAACAAGCTAATAAATCATAATTTAATACAAAATTAAAAGCATAATAACTACCCCTAAAAATGTTGCTGGTAATGTTTTGGATCATGTAATGTTTCTGTACACATTTTACAAACAAAGGTTTTAAAATTTTGCCCTTCTTTACATTTTAAAGGGAACTGTTTCCTCGTCCTTCTACCATCACTTCGAAATCCCCATTGTTACTTGTGTGTCTTTTCTCCTCTCAGTGGTACAGCCCAAGGAATTACCCAAACACTGGACAAAACTATTTCTTTTTTATTCTGTGCAGAGGGAAAAAACCTACCCCAGAATAAGCCTGGTCTGGATCATGATGAAAGCTGGTTGTTTTTTTTTTTCCTTATTTTAAGAGTGTGATAGCAGTATCATAAGTGTTGAGAAAATATAAATGGTGAGATAACACCTCTGTAGGACTTTCTCTTAAGTAGTAAAATTGTAAAGTCTTTAAATAAACGACAGCCAGACCTGAGAGGATCAATTTATCTTGATAATGGGGAATATTTCATTTATTTTGTGTTCAACACATCTGCAAAATAGATGCACAGTTATAATTGATAAAACTACAGTTCCAATATTAAATGAAATGCACAACACTTCATAATATGAGGCAGTATGAAAGTGCCAAGTATTTTTATAATCTGAATTGGCAAAAAAGGAACTTTCAGAAATAGCCTTCACACTACAAACAGTTCATACATTGAAAATAATGAGGATGATTCCTTGGTGTTGTTACATCAACACAGTTTCCATGCAGCTGCTTGTCTGGAGATAAGTCCCACTTTTTATTCTTCTCTTGTTTTGCACATGGGAACACTTTGATGTTTGCAGAAAAAAATAATTAAGTATCTAAAATCTTAAAATATTTAAAGTAAAGAGAAAAAAATCCTTTAAAAATCTGCTACATATGTAATCTGTTGCTGGTTATTCCTCTTTATTAAATCACAAAAAACCTTCCACAACTTTCAGTTTGTTTTTAAGCTTGGAGCAGGACATAACAGGTTTTTTTCATGAAGTCTTTCCTTTACCAGCACATAACTGAAACTTCAGCTGTCCAACACACCTATTTCACCATTTCATTTTGAATGCAGCACACTGAAAAGACCAGCCTAATTCTGCTTGGGGGGTGGGATGGTGTTGTAGGCTACATAAAGAACACTTTCATCATAAATATGATGCCTCATTTTTGTTGTCCACTGTTTGTAGTCCTGCAGACACTGAGATTAAGAGTGTTAAATTTAACCTTGTCTGGTTTAATGGTGTGGAAGAAAATCATCATCCTTATTCAGCAGAGCTGTGCCTCTGTCTTATGCCAGATGTTGGTTTGTCCTTTTGACTCAAAATCCTACAAGTTTTTTGTCATACAGAGCAAATATTTCTTGAACCTACAAATATGTTCTAAAGTTAAAATGGGCAGCACCCTGGCTTTTCATCTCCTTTTTTTTAATTAGGACTTGTATGTACCAGGACATCTGTTGGTGGACCCCCACCAGCTTTGTTGTAGCTTTCTGGTAATGTATCTGATCTTTTAAAATTAGTACTTTAGTGTGTATTGCATATGCCTGTCTGACTGCTTGGACAGACAGGGAAAAAATTTGTCCAGTCTTTATTCTGTGATAACTGAATGGTTAGCCAGTTTCACTTCAGTTTCCATCTGCTTCCCATATTATCTTGTTGTAAAGTCATAAAACAGAGTTGGGGAAAAAGCAATTAAAAATACTAAAGAAAAACATTCTTCTTAGATACTGTTTTTTTCAGCAAAGATCAGTGTGGACTGTAAAGATCTTTGTTTACAAAGTGTTCTTTACTGTGTCTACCTTCTAGCTATTTATCAAAGAAACTGTAATTAAGAGTGCTCTGTAACTTAAAGAAGTTTTTAATCAACCATCAAGTATACTAAGGCACTCAAAACTAATTCTTGATACCTCCAACATAATTTGTATACTTCTGTATCTGAAGGGCATTATAGAAAGACTTGAAATAGGATTTTTATTAAAAAAATGCATGTCTGTACAGCTTTATAGATAAATTAAGAAGGCTTTAAAAGCTCTTTTTTCCTGTTCTGTGACTTTACATATGTCAGGATCTAATTTCTCCTAGTTCTCTGTGCCCTGCTTTCCCAAGTAAGTAAGTTGCGATAGGGAGACCCAGTGAAATCTGGCTCTTGGATCCAGGGCAGATCTGGAGGTGCCGTTTGGAAGACCAAACTCAGCAGCTTCCCTGAGCTGCTCAGGGCTGGAGATGCTCCCTGCTGAAGAGTCAGTCCTTGGAAGGACTCATTCATCTCTGGCCTCAGCCAAAAAGGCCTCCTGTCTGTCCCTGAAAATGTGGTCTTCTCACCATAGGCAGATCACCTACACGTGCCAGCATGCCATAGTGAGCAGGTGAGAACTGGCAAAACTGAATTGCTCTGTATCCAGACATGGCTGTTCACCTTTTGTTCAGTTGACAGCCGACCTCTGTCTTGGCAAAGCTACCTTTAGTCCTTACGTACTTGGTTGAGTTAGAGAAGGTACTAAATTGCAGGCTTGCTTTAGCAGTTAAAATCTCTTTATGTGGCTGTAATGGCCAAAATGTAATGAGACTTAAAATTCTCTGAACCATGACCAAAACTCATTTTGGATTTGCCTTGCAACATAAATGCAAAGCTTTCTTCATGAGAGAGGAAGAAGAAATCCAGTCTCAAATCAGTGATGAGCTGTTCAGTGAAGTCTCTGTGAGCTGTAGCCTCAAGAAGAGATCTCTGCTCCGTGTGCGTCCCCTTAGACAGAGCCTATAGCACAGAGAGGAGCCTGTGGGATTACCTATGTCAGATATGATGTCATGAACCATGACTGCTGCAGGTGAAAGGGGGGTCTGTAGCCAGTTTCCGTGGTAACTGGTAGGCACCTGCAGCTCGCTGACGCAGTAGTGGATCTGTCCTTGTCTGTGCAGAGAGCATTCAGTGACGGACATATGTAGCTGTCCTAGAAAAGCCTTGGCAAAGGGTTGATTTTATGGAGGGCAAGCCTTTTTCCCCTTTCCAACAAGGCATTTTCACTTCTGTTGTGTTGAGCTCTGTTCCTCAGTTTATTTAGCTTGTATTTGGAAATATTTGGGATAACTTTTATTGTTTGTTTGAAACGTCTTTCTTTTGTGTTACAGTTCACAATGAATTTGCAGACTGGCCCAAATTTACCTCCAGTTTTGCTGCTGCTTGAGGTTCTGTTTGGTAGCTTGCTGCTTGCAGGAAGAAAGAAAACATATCAGCCCATGAACTTGTAAAGTCATGGAAAGCCATTTGCTAAAGTCATAAAGGTTGGATCATACACAAGATTATGAAAATTCTGTTCTGTTATGATTATCAATTCTGTTCTTTGTATAATGTGCAGTGTATCAGGAAGAAGGTTTGTTTGGATTCTTTAGTGTTCTGATTGCCCCTCATAGCTGTTAAAGTGTTAAATTACAATAGGTTTCTAATCAAGTCCTGTGTATCTGCTCCTTTTGTGGTGTCTTGCTATGCATCCTGAAATTTTGGTCTACAGTGCAGATATTGCCTGAGTGAAGAATGAGCAAGGATTGTCAGGATTACAGAGATGGAGATTAATTTTTGGTTTGAGATATCTGGAACTATTGAGCACTATTTCTGACATCATTCTCCAAACCAACAGTTTAAACACTTTTTGTGCTGCTTGACATTGACACATTTCATTTCATGGAGGAGTTCATGAATCACAAAATCATGAATCATAGTATCATAGAATATGCTGAGTTGGAAGGGGCCCATCAGGCTCATCAAGTCCAACTCCTGGCCCTACATGGAGCACCCCAATCACACCATGTGCCTGAGACCATTGTCCAAATGCTTCCTGAACTCAGACAGGCTTGGTGCTGTGGCCACTTCCCTCAGGAGCCTCTTCCAGTGCCCAACCATCCTCTGGGTGGATATCTTTTCCTGATATAACCTGAACCTCCCCTGACCAGCTTCATGCCATTTCCTTGAGTTCTGTCAGTGGTTATGAGAGCGAAGAGATTGGTACTTGCCCCTGTGTGAGCAAGACATAAAACAACATTCTCCAGACTCCTGGACGGTTTCTGCTAAGTGTCTATAACTAAACCTGTCTTGCACCCCTTATGTGACTGCCAAACAGAAGAGATGGATAATCAAGTTTTGTGTGCTCATATAAGGATGCCTAATATACTTTAACCTTCCTTCTTCCTCTCTGTTGTTAAGCATCAGTAATGTTAAAGCTAAACAGCTGGAAGCAGTTTTATCACTTTGCAACAGTGCCTGGCCATGTACCACAGGCAGGGCCTTCTGAAGCCAGGGAATGCTGGCAATTGCAGTTCAAGCTTTTTTTGTTCACTGGGACATCACGCCTTTAACCAATCAAGACTGGTGAACTAACAAGTGAGAGGGACCTCCTGTTGTCTTCAGTGTTTTTTTACTTCACAGCTTCCAGAAAAAATGATTATTACTACAAAAAAAAACCCCAACCCAAAACCTCAGCACAGCACTTAAAGAAGTGCCTGTAGAGAGTACTAATCAAAGTGGTCACTAGACAGACCATAAGCTTTCAAAAGCTTCGGATATTTTTCCCAGAAAAAAAAACAAAGGTCATTTTTAGAAATGTACTAATAGGTATGGTTTTTCTGAGATGCTGATGTAGGAACAGTCAGGATAAACAGTCCAGGAAAGAACAGAAGAAATGTCAGATTCACCTTTGAAAACCAAAGAAACATTTTGATAACCTAATAACACATTTGCCTTGTTCTGAGCTTACACTGATTAGTAAACTTCAGCTGTCCAGGTGTTTCCTCAAAGTCGTGCTTGTGCATTTGGATGACTTTAAAACACACAGATCTTAGAAACTGGATATGGTCGTTAATAGATACCTTTAAACACAGGTTACAGTGTCTTCCCAGCTGGTAATTAACTGGTTAATTTAAATCCATTTTCTGCGCACTTTCTTCTGGTTTTCATGTAGGGTGTGGTGGAGTTGCCAGTGTGTAATGCTGGGTGCTGTGTTTGAGCACGTTTTTTAAGTGTTCATAAATAAATAATACGTTTGAAGTAGATAAGAGGTCGGTTCTATGCAAAGTTTGTCAGTATAAGGACACTTAAATCTGTCATTAACACTTCCAGCAAACACTGCCTTTTCTTGTAAATTATTTTAATGAAAGCCTAATTAATAATAGGTGTGGACAAGCAGATTAATCTCACCTAGGGATTGCTTGCAACTGTTGGATCACTTTCTCAAAGTCTTGCCAGTAGTGTCCAGGATCCTAGAAGGTGCATTTTGTTCCACTGAGGTCCACAATTGCTTAATGCCCATTTCAGCGGGCATGTGCTATGAGCAAAGGACGGGACTGCTGTCTTTATAGGCACAAATCTCTGCATTCTTGTTTGTTTAAGTCTTGATGTACATATACACTGAGCATAGGTAATGTGATTTACCTGTTGTATGATGTAGTACCATTAAGTTTTGATGTTATTAAATTTGCAGTACATTTCGCTAAGTATGTGCAAGAAAATAACAATTTCTGTATGCCCTAAATTTGCTGGATATTAAATCACTACTAGGAAGACCTTAGAGGAGGAGAAATGGATGGAATTCTGGAAGGGGATGCAGTAGGGGGGGAAACTTTGTTCTTGTTCTGGCTCCTGGTTGATCTTGGACACATGGCTTTCTCTTTCTCTCTTTCTCTCTCTTTTCCATCTGCTAAATGTAGCTGATTACCTCTTAGCAGACCTCTTAGAACAGTTTGAAATCTCCTGATAGAAATAACAGCCAATTCTTATCTAGGGTTATTATTCAGTGAAACATCTGTGCAGGGTGCTGGTAACAATGAGGCATAATAATTTTAGTTACTCCCAGGTAAATGCCATGTCCTCAGCCATGATTTTGCTGTTCTGTTTTAGTATCTTACTGACTTGGTTTTAAGTCTTGAAATCCTTAAAACAGACCAGGTACTTTCACTTCATTAAGCAACTTCATTGTTCTTAAATGCCAGAGATCATGATCCCAGAAATGTAGATGATAGCCCTGAGAAGAGCATGTGAAAAGCAGGCACAAGAATCATGGATTTGCTGCAAGAATAACTTCAGAAATGGTATTAGCAACAGTAGTATGTGCATGAATGTGTTACATGATGAGGGGAGAATCCCAATTAAAGTGTTGTTGCTAAAGAAGTGACAAAGACCTCGCAAATAGTATGAGAATCTAGGCCAACTATGGTTATATTAATAATAAATCAGATCTGGTCTAATACCTCCTACACATAGGGGTTTTTCAGCTATCATCATGTTTCTAACTTCAATTTCGTTTGTGTTGGTTTTTTTTTCCCCCAGCATTTACTAAATGCTGTCAAGAAACTGGTGTTCTGATGGTGGTGAAGTGTCGGCAGGAAAACACAGCGCTGAAGGACTGTCTGGTTGGCTAGTAAGTCCCTCATGAGTTTTTGCTGGGTTTTTGTGCATGGCCTATACTAATCTAGAAATGTTAACTATTCTGAAAAGAGTTGTGCAGGGTTAGGGACTTGGATGTATTTTCTGAAAATGGTATCTTTGCTTTATCAAAACCATGCTGGTCAGGGCCCTAACTGATAAGATTTTATTTACTATATGAATATATGGCTACAGTGACTCCCTTCTTGAGTCACCTGGTGACAGATTTCAGCCCAGAGGACCTGTAGCCCTTTATTTGCTCTGGTACATCACAGATGTGGGGATAGGGGTGTGCAGTGAAGCTCCTTTCATAATCTGTTAGTGAGATAGGATAAGTTTGTTTTCATTTTGCTTCTCTTTTTTAAGATTAAGTCTATCTTGAAAGTGTCCTGCTGTTGTGAACAACAGTAGTTGCAGCAGTGGGAAATTGTTAGATATAAGAGAGGTCAACTCAATGCCATGGTGGATTGAAACATCTCTTTTCGAAGACCTAATTTACCCCCAGTGCCATTAGGCTGAAGTATTAGATTCTTGAATTTGCCAGGGTGAGGGCTGGGGATTTTTTGAGTTTGACTGGAGGAAAAGGAGGTTGGTTTGATTTTTGGTGTGTCCTGCTCTCTTAAACCAGCAATTAAGATTAAAAATAAATGCCTTTGAACTAGTGACAGTTATTCTCAAGTATTTAGGAACTAATGAAAAAAACATGTGCAGCCAGGCAAGAATTCAGGCATAACTGCAGTCAGAACTTGCTGGAGTTACTCAGTTCTATTTGTCTGTTTATTCACCTTAAAAAAAAAAAAAAATAAGTAAAATGCTTCTGGCAGAAAAGGTTTATAGTGTTTGAATAGTTATATTTAAAAAAACTATGAGAGAAAGGAATTTAATGTAATGATCAAGGACTTATATATCTACTGTTCAAGACATACGCTTGAACCTATTCCCAGTAGTTGCTTGGGTGCTGTCCTGGTTTGGGCCAATTTCAAGGAAAAAATGTCCAAAAGGACGTCTCCTCAAAGCAAGCAGGGCACTGCCGCCCCTCCCCCACCAGGTTCGGGAAAAGAAAACTATTCCCCAGAGGAATGTGAAAGAGAGAAAAAAACCTATTTATTAAACCAACACACATAGGAAAACAACAACAATGCCAAAGACCCAAAATCTCTCTCACTGTGGAGCAGAAAACCGGAAAATCCCAGAGTCCTCACTGCAGGGGGGTGGTCTCTCTCCTCTTCCTTGGAGCTGGGTCGACGTGGGTGTCCCACTCCAGGCTGGGGGAGGGTCCCCCGGTGGAGCCCAGACGCTCCGGTGATCTGAGCAAGTCCAGAGGAGAAGAAAACAAAGCCAGGTTTTCTCTCCGTCTCTCTCCAAGGAAAAAGGAGCCGAAAAGCTGGGTGGAAAAAAGCAGGCAGTGTGCTTCCTCCACACTTCCCCCCACACAGCTGAATGCAGAGCAGAGCGACCTTGAAGCACAGACTGTTTTGAAAAGTTTGCCCGGCCGCTTCTCTCTCCTCTCCCAGGCTGTTTAAAAGCACAGGACTCGTGTTTGGGCATAGAGCGATGGTAGGGGATACACATGACATGGTCACCCCAAGACAGGTGCATAAAAAAAATGTCTACTCCAGCAGCTTTCCATGCTGAGGAGGGTAACTGCAAATGAATTCTCCAGCTGAACTTAAATACCAAATGTCTTTCCCTTTTTCTCCCTTCCCTCTTGGTGGCTTCACTGCAGAAACTTGAAAAGGACTATGCTTCAAGAGAGAATAGTACCATGTCAGAGTACTTAGAGTTTACAAAGACAACTTTAACACTTAGGTACTTTATAAAAAAAGGTGTTTTACTGTTAAAAGTAGACAAGTTTTCTTTGGGTGTGAAAAGATCAGTTATGAGTGGTACTCGTGCAATATCTGTTCCATATTCCAAGAGAAAAACAATATGTATTCTTCTGTCTTGTAGCTATTCTGATCCATCATTCTATGAAGAATGCAAAGCAGAATATTTGAAGCAAAGGGAAGAATACAGAGCAACTGGAATTAAGAGAAAAAGAAAGAAGCTTACTCCAAATATGTAATTCAAACTTAGAAAGAACTTCTCAAATTTCATATGCAACTTGGATTTCACTTGATTTAAACAGACTTAAATCATCTGTACCCTTCTGTGTGCAGTTTAACTGAAATACACAAAATAAGATGAATGGAGAATAAAATAATGTCTGAAATGAAGAATTAATTTTAAAACTTTTTGTAATTAAAGATCTAGAGCATGCTGTCACAGTTTGCAAGAGAAGTTGCAAAGGTGTGTTCCTCTGTCTGGACTTGAGATTTTGTTACCAATGTACAGTTTGGAGTTCACAATTCCAGAATGTCCATTTGAAATTTAAAGATTATATGTAGTTACATGAGCCAGCCTACATAAAAACTTAAAGGTGAATAATTTAAGTTGTATTAACTGATCACAGATTGGGTGTACATTAAAGTTGGTCTCTTAGTCATCACCTGAAGCTGACTGTGTATAAAGATGCACTTACTAGAAGAGAAGGGTGGCAAATGCAGAAGAGCTGCTCAGACCAATGTGACCCTTTTAATCAAAATGTCAGATGAGAGCCTGGTAGTACTTGTGCCTGCACTGTGACACATTTTTAAGTCTACACTGTGACTCACTTTTAAGTCTACGCTGTCAGAAAGGATGGATGCCTTGTGCTTGTGCATGGCCCAGACTGACCATTTCAACTCTAGAGGAGAAAGTAATCTCATCCAGATCTTCCTTGAGAACAGGGAATAAGATGCCATGCTTCACCCGTGAGCAAGTGACCACACTTGCAAAATTATTCCAGGTAGAGGTGAGTAAACTAAACCAGGCATGTAAGATGCAGATTACCTCTTGCAGGAACTACGTGTAAAGCAAGTCCCTAATTTAAAAAGAGCACACAAAGGATCTTTTGTGTACTGATACTTGAAGCTGCTTAATTGTAGAACTCTCAAATGCTTAAATGTCTTCACTAGAGCTACTAATATAAAGTTTTACGAACTATCTTGGAATATCCTCTAAGCATTCTGAAATAAAAAGAAATAATTTACAAGGAGAGGCTGCACTTAAACAGTAGTTTTAATGCCCTGATTAAAGGAAAAAAAATTTCTGAGTAAGGAATAGGATTTGATACTGTTCCATTAGAAGAGACAACATTTTACTTGTTTATTTTAATTCTGTTTCACCACAAACACAGTATTCCTCTAAAGCTATTCAAGGAGGAAACTGAGACTGACACATGTATATGAAGGACTTCATGCTAGAGGTTAGTCATTGCCCTTTATTCTGTGCCTTTTACTGAATAATCATTAATAATGTTGCTCCAGTAGATTGGGTGGAGGACTGGGGAACACTTGCGAATGACAAACAGGAAAGATGTGTAGCATTCTGCCTTGTTAGGCAAACTTAAATGGCACTCAGCTTTAAAGCTAACTGCCTTGAAATAGCTTATGTGGAACAGAGTGCTACACATGTTCTTGGCTTCTTAGATCAAGCATTTTGGAAAAGAAAAACATTCCCAATTAGTTGTTTTGCTGTACGTATTTTAAAAAAGAGGAAATTTAAGGTCGAGGGTGAAATGTGTTTTTAAGGACAGTGACTGTTCTGTTATCCCATTATGAAAATCTGCTCTATTTTCAGCCTCTGGAAAGCCAGCCTGGGTGTTTAAGTGTTGGCAAAAGCCCTTCCCCAGAGGATTGGCGTGGGAGTGAGCATTCCTTTAGAGGCAGTGCTGGGTGCTGCCAGCGACGTGTGCCTGCACTGAGGGCTCACCTAGCTCATACTCAGCTATGACTCAGGTCTGAGTCAGACAACAGCACCAGCAATGGGGGTCTTCTTTTGTGGCTCAGCAGAAATTGTGTGCAGCAGGTGAGGGGGCCCCCAGTGCAGTGACCAGGACTGCAGGGGAGGAATGAATGCATGGAATGGAACAAAGCCCAGGTGAACCTGCAGGTATTGCTCCCTGTGCTTCGATAAAGGCTGTATGTGAACAACAGCCACAACTCACATCTGCACGCCTGAAATTCCATGTACTGGATGGTGCTGTCAGCCATTTATTTCTCATCTCCTACATCTGGATTATTGCAGCTCCTCTGTTTGCCCTGGGATGCACTCAGAGCAGGGATTGGCCCTTGGATCAGGCATCAGCTTCCTCTGTAATATACCCCTGGCCTTAATGTGATGTTCCCTAGTTTTGAATTCTTGGTTTCACACCTTTCATTTTCTTAGTATCTTGTGCATATCCTGTACTTGAATTGCATTTACATCTTTTATTTAAAGTTTAAATGAAAGAATGAGTACCATGACATGACAAACTCATACCCCTGCATTACTTTCAGTTTTGGTTTTGTCTCAGCTGCCAACTCTCCTTCCTACTCAGGTTAACTGGAGGCAGCCCTAGATTCTAATCAATGTAAGGAAACATCGGTACTATTGGCAAAGCCTTCAGCTGTGCTGCAGCAGGGAACTTGAGGTTGAGTATTTTTTAAAAACTGCTTTTGTTTTGTCAGAACTTACTTGTGACTGATGAGAGGGTACAACTGTGGAAGCCTGGCAGTCTTAACCCCCTCAGCCCCTCCACCTCCCAACTATACAAAACATGGTAACTGCCTGTACTTACAGAGAGCAGCCAGCTCTAGGTGATGAGGCAGGGAGCTGTACAGACATGCAGTACCTCATCTGACTATCTCCAGCTAAACCAGGGATTGCAACTCTAATTAATGATCCCTAGAAAATTTTCTTTTTTGTTAATTTTGAAATAAAGTATTCTTACACATTATTATTATTCTGCATAGGAGTAAACAATTAGGAATAATCCAGAATTATTCTAGGTGTGTCTCCAGTGTTTTCAATATAGAAAGGTGGCAGAAGTCCAGAGGCAGGAACAGCCAAAGTCTGAAGCGTGGCAATGCCCCTCACCCATCATATTTAATACCTGAGTAAAAGCATCTGATGTTTTCTAACCTGACCTTCTGAAAAGTGAAGGTGGCATTACCAAGTGTTTACCATCCCAGCTTTAACCCTGCCTGTTATAACTTGTGTTCGTGCAGCTTTTGTAAAGTTGCAGGGCTTTCACTATGGCTATATGATGAGCCTGCCCTCCTTGCTTGCCTCTTGTAATGGCAACCATGTGCCCAGCCAGCTCCAAACCCTCCCCTGGCAAGGCACTGATCATTGACAGTGATGGAAAAAGGCCTTAAAAGCTCAAAGGCTGATGTGTCACTGAATGCCCTTGCACAGCACCTGTCACTGTTCCTGCAGCACCGGGGCCTATCTGTCCTCTTCAGAACACTTGGCAAGCACCCAAGACACTCCCATTTTTCACTGGAGGCTGCACACTCTTGTGTGTATTAAAGGTCTCTTCAAACTCCTGAAGGGAGCACCCTACAAATGGAAGACCTGAGAGGAAGGAGGGAGAAGGTGCCATATACTTACTCAAAACTTTGCCTTCACAGAGTAAAACCCAAACTCGGAGGCAAGATGAGGGGCAGTTCATAATGCATAGGGTTTTCAAAAGGGAGTGGAACAGCCAACCCCTGCAGTCTGAGACATCACCCAGAAATTAACCTGCAAGCCAGAAACCCATTCTGCTCCACATTTAGTACAGCCATACTCCTCAGGTAATTCCTGTGTCCTGTTTACTCTGCTGATCAAAAAATGGTCAAATACACTTGCAATGTAAGTGTTCC
Organism: Aleadryas rufinucha; assembly: GCA_013397815.1. Lineage (NCBI taxonomy): Eukaryota > Metazoa > Chordata > Aves > Passeriformes > Aleadryas > Aleadryas rufinucha. Next base: position 966,179 of record VZTH01004248.1, on the reverse strand, counting down.
ACCTAGTTAAAAATTGGTTCAGTAACAATAAGCACCTGGGAGTTTCTTGCATGCTTCTCCCTAGATCAAACAGCCATACTCAAACATGATCATCTTACCACTTTAGTTACTGTATCTTAATGTTTGACTCGCTCTCTTCCATCTTAAAATACAATTAAATTAATTTTGCTGGACACTGATCTCACAGGGTGGTTTTTCTTTTAATGGTTCAACTGCAACTCAGTTAAAATTAGTGTTTACCTTTACTGCTGATCATAAAAAAATAAAATGCTTTCATCCACTGTCCTGTGTTCACACAATTGCATGTAGTAACACCCCTCTACCTAAAGAAAGGGGCAAAAGTCTGACTTCTCAAGACCTCAAAAAATAATCCAAAAAACATATCAAACCCCCACATGCCCTTTTTTATACTCAAACTACATAAAGAATCAGGGAAATACCTTACATCTCTGCAACCACTGTTCTTCACAGGGCCTGTCTACAGATTAGAAGACAACACAGGTGTCAGTCAGGTACCAGAGCTCTTCACTCTTCCTTTACCAGGCCACAGCATCATTAAAGCTACAGGTGTCTCAGCACAGGAGTGTCAAAGTCTGCTGCAAGTTGGCTTTGGAAAAAAATTCAATCTGCTTTATCCCACTAGTGTAGTTCATGTGATACTTACATGGGCCTGTGTTTTGTTACTTGGAACAGGTATTGTTTTACTGTAACCCCACCATATGTCTCGTGCTGCTCTTGTCTTTTTCCAGCTGTAAAAATTGGACAGTGCATCACAGCTAATTTGGGGCTTTGCTTTCTTCAATATGACTAGTTCACATGTGAGGAAAACTGATCAGTTGTACACCACAAAACTGACAGGGAAACTTTAAACTATCAGATTTTAAAAATACTTAAAATTAACCAAACAGTGCAAGTTTATATATAAGTTATTAGAAGGTTCATCCAGCTCACCAAATATCCAAATACATATTCATCAGGTTGCCATATGCTCATTTAAATGTGCAAAGCAACAACCTGCTCCTGCCCCAAAAGTTGGCTTTCATTTCTGTTAAATGGAATTAGTGCTTTCCTAAATTAAAAATTGTCAAATTGGTGGGTTGGGGGAGGTTTTAAAATGTTCAATGTTTGCATTCAAGTTAAAATCTTCTTGGGGTCATTTAACATGATCATTTGAAAACTTTGGTCCTTACTATATGCAATTTTACAGTTTTATGTAACACATGCACACAAAGGCCAGAACCCTGCTACTGCAACTACTTCTGCACGTAATTTGCTGTCACTTTGATGAAAAGATTTCAATTCTGAAAATGGAAAAAGCACTGTAAGCCACTAGTGGCGTGGATTTAAATGACTTTTCCATCTTCCGTCAAAATCTGATTGTAAGCTTTGGACCAACAGATGCTTCACCACCCAGCGAGCTCCCAAGTGACTCCAAATCTGGGGACTTCCTTTTCAAATGTTACAGCTTGGACATAGCAGTGAGTGATTGGATTGGAAATGCTGCCTGCAGCAAGCTCTCCAGCATCAGTCCCTCTTCTCCCTAGTTAGCTGCAGTGCTCCTGAAGTCCCTCAGCAAACATTGCTGCTCCCTTCTCCAGCAAGGGAAGAAGCACAGAATATTAACCAAGGGTCAAATGCAAAACCTGGAAATTTTCAGGCTCTGCACAGAAAAGCTTAATTTTAATTTCACACAGAATAGGACAGGCTGACCGGGAACCTTTTGACACAGGTAGTCAAAGCACCACATCTTAAGGTAATTAAATCCTTCAGGTTTCAACATCCAGGAGGATACCTTTCCCAGAATATGCTGAAGCAGGCTACAGCAGATGGCTGGGTTTTTTTTTCCTTGAATCAAAGTGGATAAACCTCAAATCTATTGGTTTGTATGTGGAATAACATTTATACACAATAAAGGAATTAAAACTTCAGCAAAAAATTTTGTGCCAAACACGGAAAGGAGATTTGTTAGTGAAACTAATTTCAAACAAAAATAAATTTATTTAATATCTTACACAGTAGAATTCCTTCATTGCACAAATCATGTTAATGCCTGTTGGATATTACATTCCTTAATAAAAAAACTCTGTAATGTTGAGGGTGGGGAACCCCAAAAGTAAGCTACACTAGAACTAGGTACCATATAGCTTATGCAGCCACATGAGAAATGTTTTCTTTATCATTACATAGGTAGTTGGTTCTATCAGCTAACGCCTGGTGACTTGGATTTGTTTTATGCATATTGGATTTTGTTCTATTACTTTCCAAGAGATTGTACTCCCCTGAGTCAGCTGTGTTCATTGGTCAGAATAAATTCCAGCATCTGACACCATTTCCATTAATCACAGACAAGCCAGTATACGTGAGCAAGATAATAGAAAGATAAAAACAGTATCTGGTGAATGGGAAACATTATTTATGTATGCTGTTTGTACTATAGGAGAAGGTATCTGGAAGGCATTTTTTGCCTTTGATAGACAAAGTGAAAGATGGGCTCTGTCTGAAGTACTTACTGTGCAGGGAAGAGTGTCTGGAACCACACAGGTCACGTAGCACCCTCATAACACTTCTACAGCCCATCATTACCACGGCTGTGCTACAGTCAGAGCTTCCCCATGTATTTGCAAGCAATCTTAAGATAATTTGCTACTAAACAGCTGTGAAATTAATTTTTATTACTTTGATGTTAAACTAGATCTGTGAAGCTGAATACTTCATCCACCCACACATCTGTAAGTATCATATTCAGTATTAAATATCTTCCCGCCCATTACAAATTAGGTATCGTGGATCTAAAATACAAAGCATTTTTCTTCAACTTTTTGAGCAGTCAAGACATTTCACTTAACCCTGCTGTATTAAGCCAGATATGAAGCAGAGAACGTTTACAAAAAAAAATTAAAAAAGCATAAATAATATGTGTCTAGAAACAGTTCATGGCCTTAAGAGGAAAAAAAAAAAAGAAAAAGTAGTGCCTAGACACCCATAATCTATAAAGCAGGTAGCTGGACTTCTAGTAGCTCTGGTTCTCAGTGGCATACTAAAGATACCACAAAAATACTTATTTTTGTATATCAACAATGGAACAATGCCAAGTCTAATTAAATTAAGGCTTTGTTTCTTTAACAAAAGAAAAGTTAGTAGCCTTCACCACCACACAAATAGAGAGTCAGAGTTGTGGTGCTGTGCAAAGGAGGCACAATATGGAAAACTGCACTGTGAGCAGGCAGCACCACCGTGCAGTTATATAAGCTTCCTTCAGCAGGAACTGAGGGAAACAAGCTGAACCTCCAGGATTCAGTGTTCAGCAGCATTACTTAAGGTCTTTTACAATTCACAATCAAGCCCCAAATGGGGCAATCTCAACAGGATTGCCTAGGGGAGATTTTTCTCTTGCCACCATCTCATATAAATCAAGGTTGAAAAAAATTTAAAAAAAAATTCTCACCTTTCTTGGTTAAAAATTACAGAAAAATGCATTTCCAAACCAGAGGAATCAAAACTAATTGAAAGGAGGAAGAAGAGAGAATCCAATTCTTCATATTATGTCTTATTCTGAAAAAGAACACTGTCAAAATATAAGCTCAGATCTGGTACAAGTTTTAACACCCAATACCAAGTATGTTCTTGATAACATACAAATAGCAAACAAATACAGAACTGGATTATTTTGTTTTATTCCACAAACTCACTTTTCAGTGTAACCTTTTGCAAATGTATGTCATTTGCAGTACAAGACTATCTAGGCCCCATGCTAGATTTCTTTGTATTTACATTATACCAGCACAGCTTTAACGTCAAGGAACTCGCTCCTGATTTACAGCAGAGGAAGACTAGGCTTTCTGATTTGGAACTAGAATCAAAAATAAAGAAAAAACATTTCAAGCAATTTGTTTTCTCTCCTTAAAAGTTCAAGCATTAAGGTGCCTATTCAGAATCACTCCAAAAATGCCTCAGTTCGTTCGAAAAATTGTTTAACTCTTCTGCAGACAGTTTTGATTACACTGATCCAGGTAATCTGCTGGACAGTTTAACAAAGTTGGATTATTTTTCATTTCCCAAAACATATTCTCGTTGGGCTTTGGAGGACTTGGGAATACCCAGGAATTATCTTCCAGAGAGCTCTTTCCATAAGAATGGTGTTCCTGAAACGTTTTGCCATCAGCTGGAATTGGTCTCTCATCTGTCCATGCTTGTAGGGTCACCCCTTCCAATGGGACATGGGCATCTCTCGGCAGAGGGGGAGACACAGCATTGCCGAGGGCTTTATCTTTTTGTGAGAGGTTTTTATAAACTACCCCAGATGTCAAATTCAGCTTTGAAATGTTCAAGTCAACACATTGCACTGGTGCAGTAGAGGCAGCTGAAGGAAGAAGATAAAAACAGATTTTAAAATTACATTATCTAATGCATTTTTCATGTACTCCAAATGTACTACAGTCTAGCAGGGATGTTAAACACAGTTTCTTCAAGCCACAAGTTTCCAGACCATATTCAGTAACTACTTGAAAGCTACAAACAAATACTACCCTCACCAGGCTCAAGAGGAACCTGAAATCCTGTAATCACAGTGTCCAAAATATACCCAACTCCAAGGATATCTCCCAACTCCCATTTCAACACAGATAAACTGATGGATCTTTCTGACCAGACTGGAAGGAATGCTGAAACAGAGACCATTTTCACATGCTTCGAGAAACCAGCCAGATGCAAAACAGTGAATGCTGCTTCCTACTCTACCAATTCATTTAACAAGTTGTGTTCTCATGCCACCCAGAACCTGAATTCTCATTGTCCATGAAGCAGTAAGAAGGAGACACATGGCGTTCACAGGTTCTCTGTGCTCCACTATTGTCTGACTTCGAAAAGTAAAGTGAGACACTGCAGTGTTTAGCCATCTGAAATTGCAGGGGAGTTTTAAACTGTCAGGAAGGGGAGGATTTTGAAACAGAACAACATTTACCTGAAATGGAAGAGCTGTACCTTCCACACACATCTGAACAGATGGCCAAATACAAGCAGGTAATTTTGTTTTGTAGTGATAATGTACATAAACATGTAATGAGAGTAGATTAATGCTTCCTCCAGTAAAACTCACATCTCACATAGAGTTTTGTAGAGCAGCTGTTATCTTGAGCATGAATCGTGATTTTTAACTTTAGTTCTTAAGGGACAAAAAAAGAAGCTGGTATCTTGGTCAAAGAATACAACTTCTGTTTGTCACATTAAATTAAAATTCGTGGATGTCAGCCAAAACCACTTTCCAATAGCATGGGCATCATATCTGAAAGACATGCTAAGGCACTGGATTTGGCCTCTTTGTGCTGGCAGGTGTAAAAAGCAATTTGAGGCCTACAGACCTTTATAAGTTCAAGAAAAATTGAATCCACTGAAAATAGATTGAAAATGTACAAAAAAAACCCCCAAAAAAACCCCAAACTAAAAAACCCCACAGACACACACACATTTGTGGAAAATGTCTCCATACATAACAGATAAGTAGAATCCACCTGTTAACTAATGCTGTTCATGTCCCACACAGAGTAATGAACACGTGTTCTGCAGACTTAATGCACCTCTGATAATGGCAGCTGGTTTGTAGATGCTAAAACAGCCAGTACTAGAGGTATAGCAAGTGGAAGGTTTCAGTCAGTTCTACCCATATTTTACATAAGCCAAGATTTGTCTATAAATATAAGCACAGATATATCTGTACTGCATTCATAAGTGTGGCTGATGACCAACATCAGACCTGTCCACACTCACATATGTCTGAAAAATGACTGAAAAAAAGCCTACAGATGAAAAGGCAAAAGTCCACTGTTTCCTGATCAATCAAAAATGCCTTCCATGGCTGTGGAAGAACTGCAGAAAATGAGACTCCTCACCAAGGAGAAGAGAAAAATCAGTAGTTGCGTAGTGGCAAGACAGGTAACTCCAAATTAAAAGTAAGGACATAAAGATACTATATGATCACATCAAACCATGACAGATTTAAGATTATTTCAACTCATTCAGTTCCCAGTTTCTCTGCTGAAGTTATTTGACAAACACATTTTAGAATTTTAAGAACACAGCGTCACCTGGTAACAACGTGGCCAAGTCTACAAAATGGGCTGATAGTTTGTATCAGCCATGTACCAGAGACAAAGTGATCATTAGTCACTGCTGACCACAAAGGCAAGGACTGCTCGGGAGGTGAATCCTGTCATTACCTCACTGAGCTGTTTAGAAACAAAATGTCTTAATCTGGTAGTGGACAGGGACATCAGAGACTGTCACCAGTACACTGTAACCAAGTTCACTGTCTTCCACCCGTATTTTGAGCACAGTAAAGACCACAACTGAAGTGAGCACAAAACAAAGGAAATTAACTCTTTACCACAGTTTGTTTGACTGGTAGCCTAGCATTTGGCTTGAGAGAAACATATGTATGGAACAGAAGAACTGTCTGATGAACTGCTCACAGAAATTTTAAATACTTTATGTGAAAAATATTTAACCCTTAAAATTATTTAAGGTAGTTTTGCTTCCCCAGTATTCTGACATTCAGAAATGTCATACTGTGTAGCATTTTGCTGGAAAAGGCAACTTTTCTGAACACAACATAAAGAAATACGGAACCATAAGGGAATGTCAGTCTTTTAAAGTCTGATTTTAAAATGTTGCCAATTTAATACTTCACATATTCTGCACTGGGAAAATAAGATTGCATTTGCAAAAAGATTTTTTCCCCCCTAATATGAAGTAGTTGTGGTAAAAGGTCAAATACGAGTAAACTTAACACCTCAGCCTTGTGCACATAAGCAACACTTGACTGAGAAAAAAGCCACAAGGGGAACAGAATACAGTACTGAAGAAAAAACACATCAGCAACACCTTTATGTGTGAAGTTGACCAGTATGAGACAGAAGCAAAAGCAGAAAATGGGTAAGCTGGAACCATAATACAGTCTAGCTTATCAACTTCAATTGATGAGATTCTGATAAGATATGATAGCTAGTTTATTTTTAAAATGCTACAGCTTGAATCAACGGTTTGCGTTTGTAAGGTCTGTTACTGCAAACACTGACTTGCCTTTCTTGGCTCCTGTTGGGTTTCTTTTCAGTTTTCGTAGGACCTCAGCTTGTTTGTCAGCCACTACACGCAAATTAGACATTTCTCTCTTCAGGTCCCAATATGTTTGTTGCACACTTTCAAAACAAAAATTTATTACAAGTTAAATATTGCTGCCTCTAAAGCATCCTATTAACATGCTTATCAAGTGTTAACTGTTAATAAATTGTTCCTGCCTGACACACACTGCAAATTTTAAGAGTACCATAACTCTAAATGGACTGAACAGTACTGAGAATTACCTTAAACGGATGGACCTCTGTATATTTTGATTCTTACATATTACAACATGCAATGCATTAGATATTGACATACTAGGTAAGAATAATAATTTCAACTCCCCAAAGGAAAGAAATATGAAGCATACTTTCCCATTTCAGTATCTGAAACTAACCATCTTCCAATAAAATTAGTCATCTCAAAGGAATAATTTAAATAAAGTGACACCAGGTTATAAAAAAGGCAGAGTGTTAACTCTGAATACCTTTCAATAAATGACCACATACCCCAACACATATTATGAGCCTAATAATATTGACTGATTGTAATTTTACGTAACCAAAAATCAGTATTTGGGTCTTACACCATCCACGTTGCTGCACTGAATTCAGACTAAATACCTGAGACCCAAACTGAGCATACACACAGAGTCCAAACTAAAATATATAACATACTGTTTCATATTCAAGTCATCCACTTTATATTAATACACTGCCTTATCAGACAGTGTAAAAAATAGTGATCCAATTCATTCTCTAAGACAGCATAATATGAGAAACTTGTTTAGCAACAGCAGCAATACTGATGTTTCAGGTTAATAACTGGTAAGAAAATTAAGAACAAGAAAAAAAAAAGAAAAAAGAGAAGCCAGTATGACCACATGTTTCTTGGCAAAATTTCTAGCAAAGGCTCACTGAATATCACATTTATGCTGATTAATAATTAGCTTAGTGTTCAAAGACATAAGGATGTAGTTATTTCCACTTAACATGAAATCAATGATTTAATGCTTTTTTAATGCTTAACATTCTACCAAAGCACATTTATTGAAGACAAATGTAGTGGATGAGAGTTTCCAGGATATTTTCTTCCTCACTAAAAGGCATTTATTTGAAAACAGCTCAATATCTCAAGCTATTGAGATAAGTAAGAAATAATAAACTTTAAAACTGTCTGTAACAGTATCCTCCTAAAATAGCCATATAGGATCGCTCCTGCATGAAATGTATGAAGCACAAACGTGTTCAAAATCACTCTGAGAAGCCGCTATTATGCAAGTCAACACTAAGAGAGTTCCCTTAAAACAAAGAAATAGAACTTCTATGGAGAGAAATACTTCCCCAGAATACAAACATCCAGATGCAAAAAGCTCTGTTAAAGAACAGAGGAAGCTGATATTTTAATAGATAATGGATTAAGTGCCAGCAATTCCGACAGATAGAAAGTTAAAACTTTCAGAATTGATATTTCAAGTTCAGCTTGAACCTAAACCTGTGGCCTTTCTACTGCAGTCTCCTTTTGGCTCTTTCAACTCTTAAGAGGTGACAGCTTCATTTTCAAGTTTATGTGGTGACCCCACTTCATTAATTCTCGTGTTTTGGTCTAAAAAATAAGATCAAAAACTTCAGTTATGTCAAACCAGAACTGTCCAATATTTAACACAGAAGTGGTAAATATAAGGACAGCTCAGTGTCTGCCACCAAACAGAAGGAAAGTGCTTGGATGAATTTTTTTAAGTGCGTTTAGCCTTTTTACAAGAATCTTGCAAAGGGCTGCAGGTACCAGAATTCCACTTAAATCACATGCAACAGATGTTAATTGCTTTTGTGGATACTGACCTAGAATCCCATTGCAAAGCCTAATTTTCAAGGAATTTGTAATTGAAAGCTGAGGATTGGAGGTTTATCCTATACTGCCTTCTAACATGTAATATGAACTTTCACCATGACACCCTGTCTAAATCTACAGCAAATTAGATTTGCACACTGAGAATTTAAAGTTAAATTTGCAGGCTGCTCACAAATATGAAATAACTACTTTCCAGAAAGTTACCTATGTGCAAGTGCCTCCATTTCCCATAAAAAGCAGGATTCCTTGCTACAACAAATGTTTCTCATAGGAGGTTTTTCAAGTGTTTTTTCCACAGATTTTTGGATGGGCTTACACATTCACTATTTATATTACAACAAACACGATACTGTACATATGCAATTTTAGATGGCTGCCACCTGAGCCCCACTTCGTGGAATAAATCTGCTCTGATCAAATGATCAGTTTGATCAGAGCAGTGATCAAACAATCAAAGAGATTGTGTCTTTGAGACAACTGCTGTTGTGTCTTGAGAGAACACCTTTTATCAGGCATGTAAGTCTGACTGCGAAGTTCCAGGAGAAACCACAGGAATAAGTATCCAGTCAGGGTGAAAGGACAAAGTGTGATTTGTGAGTAGTGTGTGCATTATTATCGTAACGGCACCAGAGAATGTATGATGGGAAGTATTTGTATGTTCTCTTTCAGTGGCTCATCTCCCTTCCCGTCTCTTCATCACCCAAGGAAGCACCAAGGCCCACTGCACTAAAGCCTGGCATTGTGAAGGGCTGCTCTTCCCTCTGGTGGAAAATGGTGTCAGTGCATCACCAGGCATAACTGGCTGTAAGAGACACAGCGTTTCATTTCCACAAGATTTGGAAACTTCCATGCATCCATGAACAGTTCTTTTCCATCAAAAATTGAAAGATATAGATACCTTCTAATACAGCACACATAGTCAAGGCAGGATAATACAGGCGTTTATATGATAAGCATAATTATTATTTGAATGGGTGCAAAATGAGAAAAAATGCTTTCTGATATTTTAGCATTTTTCTGGACAATTGCTATTTCTTTTTGAGTACAACACAATGGCTCTCCAGAAAAAAGTCTTCTAGTATGAATATTAGTGCACCACACTAACAAAGAACGTATGTTCCAGCACTAAGCAAGGGATTTGCAAACACAGAAAGCTCTCCATACACAGAATGAAGAAGATATTCCAGAGCCGGCATGAGACTTGAAAATTTATCTACCACGTCCTCCAGTCAACTAATTATTAAAAAAGCTAATTTTTAAATCCAAGTTACTTAAATTTTCATTTTCTGTACAACAATCTGGAAATATAAATGTTCATCATCATCATCCCAAACTACACACATAACAAAAAAATTTACAATGATCTTGCTAAATAAGTATACCTAGACTTTGAATTACATTATGTAACTTGAAATAACACACCTAAAAAGTCTGCAAGAATAATTTACTTGTTCAAATAACTGTCCCTCAGTAAACAGAAAATATTTCATACCTTGTGATGTCTTGCCTTTGAAGGTGGTCTCCATGTAATGGATTTTCCTCTTGAGCCTGGTCCTGCATAACAGAGTGAAGGGAAGACAGAGACTGAATGAACATTATTTCAGATCTTCTATCTCGAAAAATGGCAGTGAAACTCCAAGTTCCCTAATACTGAAATTCACAAGTAACGTAGTCTTCATTTGTGTTAGCTGCAGTGGGTTTCAAAAGGGAAATAAAGACTTCTACTAAAAATTTCCACTTGAAAATGCTTAAACTACCTACTTTTATGAAGGCATTGCTCAGCCACCTCCATTCTCTTTTTTTAAACCAGCTGAACTCTCAAAATTTGAGACTGATTACTTTTTTTAATGGACATCTAAAGTCTTTCTCAATTTTTGCTTTTTAAACAGTCTTTTTTTTTGTTCTTTCCCTATCACAGTATGTAAAGATCTTTAAATTAAAGCAAACTGTTTCAGTATAGATTTACTCTCACAGGTTACTTTTATGACAGAACATAATTTATCTCTTCAGTCTGAAAGACTACTTTAAAACTGCACATACAGGCAGCCTCACTGAATTTACCAGGGCTGTTTAACAAATCAAACACTGGGCTCACTTTGTTAGCCATATTTCTATTACACTGTCACTTGTTATGAGCTCCCTCCCTTTCATATCCCTTCTTTTCATGTTCCCTTCCTACTATTCCCTCTAGTCAAAGCTGTTATGGATTTGATACCTTTATTGTAGCTTTATGACAGCCTGTACACATTTCAAGCAACTTGTCAATATAACGTAACCATTGCATCAAGTACCATGCAAAACTCGAGTAAGAATATCTAAAAGTACAAAAAAATAGAAAGTACACTTGCCTAAGGTAGAAAACATTTGCAGAAACGTTTTCCTGTTTACACCATTTTCATTATTAATTATTTTTACATATTAGCTAAACTAACTAATGTAATGAAAATAAGTAGTAATGAAAATACCTGCTGAGTTGAAATAATGCTGATTTGTCATTGCCCTTTGATCACACTTGACTGTATTTCACCTGACAGATTTTCTTCCTTTCCTGAACTTTCTCACCATCCCCCATCAAAGATTCATAGTTAAAAAAAAGTTGCACTGTATTACCCCACATTTGAAAATGTGCACTTTTTTATTTTCTATATTAAGCAGTTACCAGGATGAAGAAGAAATTATATTAAAGACAAACAAAAAAACAACAAGAAAAAAAAGCCTAACAAAACCCCTCAAAACAAAACAAAAAGCTGTTCCCTGTATTTGTTCTGTGCAACAAAAACTGCTGGCATAAACACTATTTAAACAGTGTCACATGTAGTATTCCTTACAACTGCTATTTTAGTCTGTTCTCTCTGACATCATTCATTCTCACAATACAATCTGCAATCCTCAATTATTTATGCAGCTGTTACTCTGTTCTAGAGTTACCCAAAGACACCAAAACTGCACACAAATTACAGCAGGCCTTCAGATTTTACAAGTAATTGAAAGCACCAGAAAGAGTTCCAGACACAAGTGAAACAACCAACAGTATGGGAAGTTAACGATACACCTCATGTGCTTTATCCCCACCTAGTGGAAAAAATGCAGACTCACTCAAATGCTGTGTGACTCAAGATTACATAATCATCATTATTAATGACCATAAGGAATCTAAAATAGTCTGCCTCCTCGAACAATCATATTTAAATGTTTTACATTCACTGTGTGTGAACACAGTGAATGTAAAACAGTCACTTCAATGTGACTGCAGAGTCCTAGAGACTGGCACTGTACCTTTCATCAAAGGTAAGATGGAAAGCAGTAAGAATGCACTAGACAATAACCTACTGGTTTTTGTTACTGTTATCTTAATTTTCTTTTTGAGATCCTAACAACATCTAGGTTACAAAATGTGTCCCTCAAAACAGACATTTACCCCAGAAATGGCAGGGAAGGGTGCCAAAAGTGGTACTTTTCTGACAAGCTTCATGCAACTACCTTAAAGAAAAGCCCCAGACCACTGTAAACAAAGTTCAGGACATCTTTTAACATTAGCATCCCATTGTTGTTTAAAAAAAAAAATAGAGACCAGCTTTTGCCCAAACTTTCTGAGTAACCCAGCTTACATAGAACACTTCAGTGGCTACTTATAAAAAATTATAAAGCTTTATTTTCTGTTGTTATATGGGCAATGGCTGGGAAATCTTACCTGTATAGAAACATAGATTATCTCGAACTGGAAGGGACCCCTAAGGATTAAGTTCAACTCCCTGCTCATTGCAGGACTGCCTAAAACTAAACTTTGAAACTATGAGCATCATCCTGACACTTCTTAAATTTGGACAGGCTTGATGCCATGAACATTTCCCTGAGAAGCCTGTTCCTATTTCCAAGAAAAATGACAGTGTATGAAAATATTTAAGGTTAATTTTACCAAGATATTCATCTTCCACTGAATTGCATACTTCATATTTTTGTTAACCCTTGATTTTGATTGACCATGGGATTTAAAATAAACCATTTATACAAAAATTCCTTAAAAATTAAGGTACCTTCTGCTTGGAATTTTGCAATTCCTTCCTGAGACTGTTGCACTCTTCCTTGAGTTTTTCTAGATCCTGTTCCAGACTATGCACTTTCAGGTCACTGTTCAGCTTCTCTAATTCCCAGTTAGCCTGAGTACAATTCAGACTTTTCATCACTGTAAAGAAGACAAGCAAGAGAATCAGATTCCAATGTCAGTCCAAGGAATGTAACTCAATATGCAAGACTCTCCTCAACCAGCCCATGCGCTACAAAAACATATTCTTAAGAAACTGGAGTCTATGGCAACAGGGAAATATAACACTGGTAAAGCTGTTGGCAGAGGTGGTCTATTTTCTGGGTTTAAAGCATGGAGCCCTACTTTCTAGGAAAGCACTGGAGATTCGACACAGAGAAAAAAGGAAGTACCAGCATAAAAAGGCATTGGAAATAGAAAAGTCAGTTCATGGCAAAACCACATCATATATGCCAACTCGCATATTTCTTATATGCTTTGAAAACATGAGCCTTTTCACCCTCAGATTTGTATTGTTACATAATTTACCATTAAGTTTTCCCCAAATTTAATATCAAGAAGTTCCAAACAGAACAACAAAAGATACAATCAAGAGGGGAAAGCATAAAAGTTAGACAAATCTTATTAGACCAAAGCAATTCACATGGTAAGAAGCAACCTAAGCTGATGCTACCATCAGATCAGTAGCAGGACACTAGTGAGACAAGACAAGAAAGAACACAATCGGAAGAAAACTCACAAGTCTTCAACTGCATGGTACACTTTTTTCCAGATTTAATAGTTTAGACAAGCTTAAGTTACACTGATTCTTTTTTTTTTAAACAAGGTACTCAGAATCCACTTACAAGTAAAACTGAGTTACAAATAAGGATTGAAATCACCCCATTTTCAGAGCTCTCCTTATAAACTCTGCAATTCTCACTTCCTTAAACCATGAGGTGCTCAACAGTGATACTAGCACTACCTGCAGTTTGTTCTTCTAGGTTTAAAAATTTGTGGAATTGAAGTAGTGCATTACATGCTTAAGGTCTTCTCAGAGAGTAATCCAATTGAAGCACAGCCATACTTACAAAGTGCCTTTCAAATGACTGCATTTGTACAGACTCTGAAGTCAGTCCTCACCTCTAACTTCGTAGAGATGGCATTTTTTTGTTCTCTTTTCTTGTAACTAAATTAATCAAGGGGTTTTTTTTCTTCCAAGGTGTTTTGTTTTACACATCTATCATGTACAGAGCACTCTTTACAACTGCAGTAACAGAAGCTGGATTTGGGCTTTTGGAATTGCCAGGATATACTACTTGTTTCTCCTCCTTCTTTTCACCAGGCTCTCTACAACCAGCATCTTTCTATCTTTTCTCATTTCCCAGCCATCTAAGTGACTGTTGGTGACTGCAGCTATTGCTATACAACATCCTCTTGTATTTGTCATATCCCAACAGGGAGACAAAGCAATATAGTAGACACTCTGCAGGTGCCAGAGGAAGTGAGATTGACTGAATCATCTTTATACTTCAACAGGCCCCTGCCCTGCTCTGAGGAAAAGGTGAGATCCAGAGATATACATGACAAAGCCTATAACCTGTCAGGTGGTGCCCATTTCTCAAATTAGTAAATCACCTACAGTGGAAGAACACAACAGCCTCAGATCTTTACCATGGAGCTCCTTGATTATGATGACCTAACATGCATGCCACCGTTCACAAGAATGAAGACAAGTTCAAAGTACCTCACTGCTGTTCATGCCTCTCTTACCTTGCCCCTCTATCAGGTTAAGCCTCTTCATGCCCCAAGATCACCATGTAACCACTAGGGCTTCTCAACATACCTTAAGGTGAAATAACCAAATGCATACCTTGCTGAGTTTCCACTTCAGTTCTTAGTTGCAACAGCTCTACTTCTTTAGACTGCAACTGTTCGTTCAAGTTTTTCAAGGATTCCGCACTTTCTTTCACCTATTTTCAAAAGGGAAAAACCCCAACCCAAAATAATTTGTGAAGCATTCTTCTATCACGTCTGACAATTCAATATTTTAGAACAAAAACAACAACAAAAAAAATTGCTTTGCTTTTTTTTAGCATTATTCTAGTCCAGTAATAAAACTGAATTACTTACAGGAAGTATTGTCATGTACTTTGAAAGAGTGATAAAACCAACACCACAGATCTTCAGTATACAAAATTCATTCTACAGTAAACATGTACTAACTATGCAGTACTGATAAAGCATGCATTGAAGCCATTATTTAAGAAGGCACACCATTTTTTCCAGTTTGCTTTTCAAATTATCACGGTCGATGCAGGCCTCTCGATAGGCTTGGTAGGCCTTATTGACTTGTTCCCGTCCAACTGAGCTGCACTCCTCTTCCAGCCGGGAGCCAAGCACCTGAGTGTTTAACACACAGGAGAAATTGTAAGTTTTGTATGTTATGCTGAGAACTGCAAAATTTTAAAAAAGCAGTGGTACAGCCTGCAATATTAATCCAACAGCTTTTCCTTTTTTTTTTTTTTTCAGTTTAGATAATAAACTAATCAAATACACTGATATGGGCCAAAGTCTTTTACCAAACTGCAACAAAGGCTGGCTACAAATTCTGAAATCTCTAACAATACTTAATGCTCACTAATTTATAGAATCATAGAGTAGTTTGAGTTGGAAGAGGACATTTAAAAGCTCATCTAGTCCAACCCCCCTGCCATGGACAGAGACACTTTCCAGTAGATTGCTATGAGTTCACTCCTATGAGTACTTAAAAACCATTCATAAATCATGATTACTCACACTGATAATCCCTTAATCATACTTTTACCAGGCTCTGAAAAAATGTAAACTGCTTTTTGAAAAAGGAGTTTTAAGCACATAAATACAAACATATAGAAAGTTCAAAGGAAACCAAACATAATTTCTTAAATGCCTCATAATGTAAATAAAGATTTTTTTCAGTGTATTTATGTAAGAAAAGCCAAAGCAGAAATAAAAAATAATTATTAACTTTCAGATCACCACCATCTCACTGCCTGCTATGGCAAAAGACAAGCAAGGCAGAGTAAGCACTACCAACTGGATTGCTAGAAAAAAGGAGAACAGAGTTAAAATATATTCAGCATTTTTAATAAGACAGAAAGAAAAGAAGTCTTACATCAAATTACATCCATTCATATAAAAAGTTATTGCTTTAATTATTGCATTTTCCTTTTCATTCTTTTTATCCTGCACACTTCCTTCAAACACATTCAGTGTACCTCTTGTAGATATTCGCAACAGATTTGCACATATTTTCTTAAAAATTAAGAGTCACACAAAAAAAATTACTAAAACAAAGCATTGACACTCACGTATCTACCTTAAATATCTCCTCTTTTAAGTGTTTGAAAGTGCTTGAAAAAAAGTATGGGAAAACAAGCCACAAAGATAGGAAGCTCCTGACCTTTGCTTTTTTGTATTGACTCTCAAAGTACATGTACAACTCCTTTTAAGTTTTGTCTTTCATATTTTTCTCCCCCTAATAAAGCCACTCAAATAGGACACAAGCCTTAATAAGCTTTCTGGAAGTTTCCATGCACGTTGAAATTGAAAACTGTGAAGGGGTAACTCCCCATATATTTTTTAAGCATACAGGTACCTTAGCTATTGACAAAGACTGGAAGTCAGTAAGAGTCTTGGCCTTCTCAATACCCCTCCCTCATAGAAACATTTTTATGGTATTCACATACTAAAAAGTTTTCTCTACAGAAAACAAAGTATCATCTTTAAGAGAATTAAGCTGAACCAGGCCAAACCAAAAGACACAAGGCAAAAAAATTGTCAGGGTCAAATCCTGTTTATTGTGATTTTGAGTAACCACATAAAAGATCTTATGCTCAGCATAGTTCAGAGAATATTAGGTCTAAAGCTCTATTCCTATTCCCAACATCCCCCCAGGCCTTATACAAAGAAAGTCCTGAGATAGTTTTGCTTTTTGAGAAAAAGTCAATCCTGTCTTCACCAAGAATTCCTGAGTAAGTGTTTCAAAGCTGTGCCAAGTGTGACTCAAGTTTTTCATTCCAATGCCACAAAATAATACACCTGGAAAGGTTTTAAGAGTCAGTAGCACACAGTTAGGAGTAATTTCTAAAAGGTGTCTCAGCTCTAACACTAGGATTTATCTTTGCATCTTTATAAGAAGGCAATCTATCAAAGTCAAGAACTTCTGCAGTACAAAGACACTTAGTACTGAACAATGGATATATGTTTAATGACAGCATTTCTTACTTGGAGAGAAAAACCTGTGCCCTGGTCAATTTTTAGCTTTAATGCACTTCACTAGTTTATGGCCATGAGAAACTGCCTATAAAACAAATCCCAAGATTCCTTTACATTTTAGAATTACTGCATCAAAAGTCAGCCAGCCAACATCTATGTTAAGCACTGCAGCTTTGTATTTCACGCTTGAAGCTGTGGTTAGCTAGACCTAGCTAGATATTCTTAGCAACCAATTTTTCCTTATCATTTTGGTATGCTGAGCCCAAGAGAGTCTTTTGATAGACAATTTCTGGATTCTGATAATTTACAGGCTTTGCACCTCACTGTTCAACAATATTGTGTCACATGTGCCCAAGCTAATAAACACCATAAAGAGGCACCCAAACTACAGTGACAGATTCTATGCAACTACACATCTGTCTGAATCAAAGCCAGTCTTTGCATTGCATCATATACATGCCCACTGAGAATCAAAAATCCCAGTATGACACCACTACACTACCAGAGGAACAAAATGCATTTCACTTAAATAAATAAAACAATTTACAAAAACTTTTTAACATGGAAATTATTTTAAGTGTATATTTTGAATCCTTAAATCTTCTTCTCTGCCATCCAGCCAGGAGCAAAAAAGAAGCTGCTACCAGAAACTGGTACATCAACTATTTTCTTACCTTCTCTTCTAAAATTCTCACTTTTTTTTTTAAGAAGGAATTCTCCTTCTCTGTCTCCTTCAGTCGTTTCTTGATGTCTTCATATGCAGTGACAAGTGCAAAGTGTGAGGCAACAGACTCATCTCCACTATACGATGGAACAGGAATATCACTGTCTCTCTTGTGAGCATTGTCTGCTTTTTCATGGTTCAAAATACAGATGTCATCTTCTACCAACTCCTCCATGACAGCTGTTAAAAAGACAGATATAAGTGTTAAGTTTTCACAAAGACAAATTCATCAAGAGTCTGAAAACCTTCCAAAATAATACTGCAGGGTGTTTCTGTCTAAGTATGACAAGACAAGACTGAAAAATCAAGAAGTATCTTAATATTGCAGAAAAATCTTGAAATCCATTTTACATTGAAAATACGCTGTTTAGGAAAGACATGTTTCACTGTTACTTAATAAAAATATTCTGAGTACCTATCAGATTTATGAACCCTCAAATTCATTTTTATTAAGCAACATAGAATTTGGCTGGTACCAACTATCTGAAATACAAAGCAATATCGTATCAGAGTTTTTGCATGCCAGCACTGAGCAGTAAAAGAGTATAGTTCCAGCAAATCTACTAACTACTGTGGTTCCTGAGCACAAGTGCCAACATTCCTTCATTTCTGAATGCAAATACTTACTTTTTTCCCAAACTTTATAATGGAATCTTGAAGTACACTTGCATTTGTCCTTAAAGAGATGGCATAAGTAGCTATTCTTTTTTTGGTCACAGTAGAAAACCTCCTTCTGATCAACAAGTACAGTAATTTTGGACTGAAAATATGATGAGAATGAAAACATGGTCAGTAATATGACCTGCCTCAATATGTGTGGAGAAAACTGTCCATAATCTGACCATTAGTAAAGTGTAACTCTATACCAGGCAGATCCACCTGAATGACAAATGCAAAGTAAATGTTACACTGAGTTTTTGTTATAACCTATATCATTTAGGCACAGCAAAACATTCAATAAGAAAATACCATCTTAAAGAAGTTTTATATATTTTCTTGAGCACCAGGTCTCAAGGGAAAACCCCCAAAAGCATTTTCCTTAGAGTTACTAGTTATCAGGAACAAGTTTTGGGGTTATATCTAAAAATAAGCCAACCCCCAAAACTCAAACTCAACCAACCAAAAAGAGACACATCTCATTTAGTTATAGACATCAAGATTCCTTGCATTTACTAGGCAATACTAAGGAATGCTACACAGTGCCTGATAATACCACCCCCCTTTAAACAAACTACTGACGTGACTTCTATGAAAAACAGACTTTTATTTTTTCCCCTTCAACAAATCCTTAGGTTCCTGATGATTACCTAATGAACCAACAGAAATGCTGGAATGTAAGAACTGAGCATAGTGAAGACAGTTTTTTGTACTGCAGGAAAAACGTACTTCAACAGGAAACCAACTTGATTGGCAGAACTTTACAGGAAAGGCAGGAATTAGTGCAGAAAAAATCCACAGCCACAATTGCTGCTTCCACTGCGTATTTGCTACTTGAATTCAAACTAGACTTCCATTTGTTTATAGATTAAAAGAAGTAAAGGCCTGGAGCATGTCTGTGTGGTCAAATTTCTCTCACCATGCTGGAAAGCTTACAGAGTGCAGCATTATGAAGAGCTGTAATACAGCTACTGCTGAACAATGGTGCTTTTATCACATTTGTCTCAATTTGCTCCAAGCCAGTTAGACAACATGATAAAAAACTGCGACAGCTCATTTGTACTAAATAAGACAGCAGTGGAGTTTCAACAGGGGGAAAAAAAAGAACACTACAAACCAAAACTGAACTCCTTTTAAAGGTTATGTTCAGAACGTGAATAGATGCCTTGTACATTGTTTGATGCATTCTGACAAAAAAAAAAAGTAGCCTAAGCTTCCCTCGCTTGCTGTTCTGCCTTGAATATTCTGTGATTTCTGTGATATTTAAGGTGAAAGAGCCCTGCAAAAAAGGTTTGCTTCCTTTTCATTGTAAGAACAGCATCACTCCATGCACAAGGTGACCTTGACCAAAAGCACCACATCATTCAAACTGCATTAACTGTCTGAAGGAATTGCTCATTTTGTCTTCCAAGATGAGCATAACATACCAGCTTATCCTCCCCCATTTCACCAAAGGCTCTGCAAGTCTTGTCACCCATCTCATCAAATTCCCAAGAGTTTGCCTTCTCAAGGCAACACACCTCCCTTTCTCTGAACACTTGACTCAAATGTCGCTAAAGAAGTGTCACAGTTTATCATTATCTCTTGAAGAAAGCAGCAGATTTGTGACCTTGTACATAAAATAGATCTTTGTCCCCATGCTTTCCTATAGCTCCTAAACTGATCATCACACATTCCCTATTTCTTGTACACATCACTTCTACCAGGAGATGGCAATATGGGAAAACAAGAGACAACATCAGAAGACCACATTTATTCTGCATTTTGTTAACTAAAACTGCCTTTATGAGCTTCCAAGAGAAAAACACCTTCCAAATAAGACTCAGCATATAAAAATACTATTTTATAAATTCAAGTACACACCTAACCTGCATCTGCTAAGAAGACCAATAACTCTTTTAGTTTATAGGATTATTCAAATCGGGTTTTCTGATGCTGCTCTCTAAGGCAGAACTGGAGATTATTTAGAAGACAAGCATATAATTCCACATAATTCAAAGGGACTTTGTTTGCATGCTTTTCTAAATTTCTACACCCAAGATAACAGTTCAGAAAAATCCAATATACACATTTTTGACTAACTGTATTGCATACTAAGTGATGACAAGCTGCCATAGAACAGTTCAAGGTCAGCAGTATTATAAAAACCATGGTGAAATGTACAGCTCACCAAGCCTTTTTTGCTGTCAGGATAGACAGAAACCCTCAGTATAGAAAAAGGGGCTATGTCTGTAAGAAATCCTCAACTATAACTGTAGTCTTTAATTTCATTCAAGGACAGGAATCAAAATTTAGATTCTCCAGTATTATATTACCTCATTTAAAAAATATGAACTGACAGCAACAATCAAAGAAGTGTTTTGGTTATTACACAAGTTACAACTCCTTGAATCTGGCAGAAGGATGCCAGAAGGGCTTGCAGGATGGTTCAAGTCCAGCCACAGAGTTCTGCCCCGTTTTAATGTGTTTGACTTCTCCAAATTCAAAGCCACACTTGTATGCACTGCTGCAAATGCCCCAGAGCTGTCACTCTGAAGCACCTGAGTGAATTTTGATCTCTCTGGAGCTGCAATTCTTAAGATAATCTGTCCTACAGTAACCAGTTCAAGTGAAAGATTTCTCACTAAAATATCTGCAGTAATATACTGACAAGTTAATGTCTATGAATACAATTTATGTCCATCTTGGCCTCCTTAAGGTAAGCTTTACAATCCCTTTTACCAAACATCCCATCCCAAGAAAGGTCTCCCTAATACTTTTTACTCCCTTTACTTCAGCACAGTAGTTAAATACTTTGCCTGTGATAAATGTATTGCATTCATACTTTAGAATGATCTGCACACAAAACAGCCTGCTTAAAAGGACTTTAATCTTCATGTTCAAAAATAAATGCATTAAATGAGTACCAGTACTACTGTTTGTATTAAATAACTAACGTTTAAAAGCAAACAAACAAAAAACCCAACCTGAATACACTGTTGACAGGACACAGTATTAAGTTCTAGCAGGACTAATTATGTTCCCCATTTACAAATATGAGTTTGAAGAGGTAGCATCACTTAAGTTTTCTTTCGCATAATGTGAAGAAATGAAGAGTTTACAGGAACCACTTCTGTTGCTCATCATAGGTTATAGAACAGCTTTGATTTAATGCAATAAATATCTTGAGAAAAAGAATGTTTTCCCATATCTTACTAAAGCTTGGCAGAAACATAGCTTTTCTCTTTATAGAGCTTTATGAATACTAGTCATTAACACCATGGGAGGCAGTTAAATATAAAACACATTCTACATACAAGGAACATAGGATGCAGAGGTTCTAATAGCAAACAGACCACTGCACAAACAGATCTCTGTAGTTTGAAGTGCTAATCTTGTTCTCGGATCAGAAGGAGAGATAGTAAAAGCAGGATTACATTAAATTTTTCCCAGTACGAAGCAGATTCCCATTTTGGCCTAACTGTTGATTTGAAAGAGAATAAAACAATTTTCAAAATATTTCCAAATGTCAAATGCAAGTAAATTTCAAGATGGTTGTTTTCCTGTCTACCTTCCAGACTCAAGGGGTTTGACTTCATAATGGTAGTACGAATAGTTTCCAGCTGTTAATAACAACAGCATAATTTGTGTACTGATTTATCTTGCCTTACATAGAAGGGTATACATATGTGCACACGGACATAAAAAAAAAAACCTTTAAATTCAAGAAATGCCTTTGAACTACAAGAATCCTGAGTGAGCATGTTGCAGCCCTCACCTTATTTTCAGAAAAGCTGAATTTTTTTCTTTTAAAGACACTTCAGCACAGCAAGGAATAATAAAGAATTCCTGCAGCCACCATCAAAAACTCCACAAAGAACTTGGAGCATATGACACAAGATGTTAAAACAAGCAAGACTTCCAGTCTCTTTAAGCATCTACCACTTTGCATCTCTCCTTCAGAAATCTAAGGCTCTCTTTGGTTCCAGTTGTGAACAGACTGTTCTACAGAGAAAGGCATCACTTTTTACACATACTTGCTCCATTTTTAAAGAAAAAAAAAATACACACACACACACATATATACACATCTCAGTAGCTGCCACTTTGGCTGCTGTTCATCCTTCCGTATGGACAAAGTCCATGGGCCCAGCGCACTCCCAGAGAGTCCCTGCACACAGGGGCACACCCTGGCTGCCTCAGCGTACTGGGTGCTCTTTCAGAAACATGTCAGCATGTGAGCTACATCTGACCTCCAGAGCACTTTTGTTTTGTTGCCTTCAGGAAATGGAAACTCACTGTCTCCAAGCTCACACACCAGAGCACTGTAGTTCATCTATCCTGAACATGTGGGTAAGCTAGAAAAGCCAAGCAAAATCTCCTTAGGTACAACAGGCAATTTTTTTCAATCTCATGGTTTTTACAATAAACATTGTACTCTCACAAGAACTAGAAAAGTAATAAAAACCCCATTTTATGGCAACAGTGCTTGATAAATTTTACTTTCTCTGAACAGTGTCCGACTCCAGTACCTCCACTTCTAATTTGCAAACCTTATGCATCCTCAATGTACCGTATTGAACTTGCCTTTCTGTGGATGCTGTCACAAAAATCACTTTCCCTGACAACTACCTGAAAAGGGGGAAAATAAAAACCCAGAAGTAGGAGTCAATAAAATAATATCCTTTCAGCATCATATAATCCTGTTTATTAAACTATTACATTTAATGTTGAAACTAATTAGGAGCAGTACTGTCAAAGAAACATAAGTAGGAGCAAGATGGCTTTTACCTGTTAAACATTTCTAGCACCAAATGTAAGTATCTTAAAAGGTTACTGAAAAACCCTTATTTTTGTGTTCATTCCTTCCCATTTCAAAAGATTTATAAAGAATAACTATTTCCAAAAGTTTAGAGGATTTGTTTTGGATTTTTTTCATATCTTCTCTTGTAAACCAAACAGCAGGTCCTACCTCCCAGTCATAAGTTTCCTTCTATTAAATTAAACTGCCAGATTAATTAACATTCAGTAAGTTCACAAGTTCAGAGAAAAGCCTTATGTAATTGCATTAACTTTTAATCCAGGTGGAAATGTGCATCATCTGTTACAGCTACTGGAAGGAAAGTGAGTCTCACCGATGGCCCTTGGTCATCCTGCAACTCACCAACACAACATCTGTAGGTTTCCAAGACACAACTGGACAGGGTGCCAGCAAATCTCATCTGGGCCCCCATTTACACAAAAGGTTGGACCAGATGGTCTTCCCAGGTCCTTTTCAACTTGGGCTGTCTCCTAAAATTCTATAATCAGATTTATATTGCAATATTTCAGACAAACCTGGTCATTTGAACATAAGTTCCACTTAGCAGCTTCTAAGTGGATGACTTTGAATGTTCAAGCCACTTATGCTTCACTTACCCTCTCAAATTTAATTTCTTCTCCCCAAATGTCCTGTCAAATTTTAGTTGCATATACAATTTCGTACACTAAGAACTCCACATAAAAACACTGTATAATCATGTAAATTAGTTAATTAATGCAAGTATAGTATAAACATTTAGCAAAAACATAAGACTGATTCCAAAGTTAACAATGGATAATGCACACAGGTATGGAGTCTCCTTCAGCAGAACTCCCTGCTGACTCCTACCAAGCTGGTTCCTATCCTGACCCTTGTGTTAATCCAATCATCACCATCTTAGCCAGCTGGATCTCATTATCATTGTTTTATTCAATATGGACTGTCAGACCTCCTATGTCTAGAAAATCCCTGTGAAAGAATGAAAACATACCAAAACTGCATTTTATCCTGTTTCCTTCTACATGTTCTCTTTTTTTTCTTCAAATTCTGTTCTAAAGAAGCCAGATATGGATAGCATGTGCAGTGACAGGGGATTTTCCACTTTCCTAAGTATGCAACGCACATTTAACATTTTATAGTCATAGCGCACAATCTCCATTTTAATACATCTATTGAAACAATACAAACAAATGTTACTGGATTTGCATCTCTATGCAAACTCTATGATTTTCCAATGCTGTGAGATTAAATTATTCTATTCCTCTGCCCTAAGTACACTAAGTACAGTTTGTTCATATATTTGACTGATAATTTTCACACTTTCCTCACCTTTTCAGTGTCACATAGAAAAAAAGAGATATTCTGAAAACCAAAGCAGAATATTTGCTGAAATTCAGGCAATCTTAAAACTATCTCTAATTTATTATACCCATTATTTTCTGCACAAAGATGTCACTTCACACTCTTTGCTCTTTTGAAATACTTTTTACTATTTAATTTTCATTGTAAAACATAACGTAGCTAGTACTCAGGCAATGGTCACCTCTCACTTTTCTAAACTGCAAACGCAGCAAACAAGGTTCTGAGAAATTACCAATTTTAGCAAAAAAAAATCGTTTTTGGGGGTGAGGAGGTGGCCAAACCCCTCATATAATCTGATGTAGAGTTCAGCCAACCAGTGTTTCATGCCTTCTGACTTCACTGAAAGTTTAGATGAAAAAATTGTGCTTAAAATTTGAGGCAATAGTCATCTACTTAAGTTACTGGGCAATTATCTGAAATACTTCTAACAAAAGTCCTGTTAATAAACATCAATTATTCAAAGAACAAAAAGTAGTCATAATCTTAGATTTGTTTTCTACAGTAATTCTAGTAGAATTGCTAAAATTCTAAAAGAGATGTGAGAACAGATAACTTGGATTATTAGCAGCAGTAGAATCTGATCATACACCACTATCCAGGAAATTACATGTTTCCCATAGTCTATAACATTTCCCAGAAAACTGTCTCAGATGAGAAACTGACCTTTGGAGCCCAGAGCAGACTTAACTGTCCTGGCAATTCTCCCCTACCTCCTCTTTTTCCAGAGTCTGCTTCCAGCACACTGACTTTACTGCATACATACAGTGTAAGACAGTGGGGAAATTAAAAGATTCCTTAAGAAACAAAAAGCCCCTAAAAGCACTCACTGGAACAGCTGACACACACACTCACTTCTAAGTTGCTAGGGGATCAATTTATTTAAGGAGATATAGGTATTTTCCCTACCAGGTGAAACACCAGGATTTAAAGATGTAATTTCTTAAAAGCTAAAAGCACCACTAGCATACAAGACTACCTCAATGCTCATCTGTGCTCTCTTCTTCCAGACTAACACGGCCTGCAGCACCTGTATTCCTGTCTGCTCCAATATGCCATCATGTTTCTGTTTTCACACCCATAGTTCTACTTTGCTCATTTCCTTTGCCAGATTCCCCCTGTACCAAGGCACAAACTGCAGCTCCAAGAACCCACCCAGTTTTTCAGCTTGATTAAGGGGAGCTTTGTAACTAGTCTGACTCCCTGCCCGAGGCCCAACCCCAGCTTGGTAGCGGTACCTGTAAGCCTTGCTCACCGTCCCCCCAGGGGATTACCCCCTTATTACGGCCAAGTGTGACTGGGTAAGACAGGCAGGGACACAGCACAAGACCGACAGCCTGCTCCTTCTGAAACTCAGGAAGTTCCACTTCAACATGAGGAAGAACTTTATATGAGGGAGGCAGAGCACTGGAACAGGCTGACCAGGGAGGGCGTGGAGTCCCCCCCTCTGGAGTCATTCAAACCCCACCTGCACGCGTTCCTATGTCACCTGTAACCTGCTCGAGGTGACCCTGTCTTGGTAAGGGGACTGGATGATCTCCCTTCCAATCCTAACAATTCTGGGATGCTACAAGGACAACTCTATGTTAAGAAGAGAAACCAAAGAGCAGGCTCTTTTCCCAGGGGGGGGCTGTTCCTCTTCCACGGGGCAGGAAGCTCCCCAGCACCCGGGGGAGCCCCGGACGGGGCCGCCCCGCGTTCCCCCCTGCGTCAGGACCAACCTGTCCGGGCCCCGCTCGGCCGGGCGGGTCAGCGGCGGGCGCTCAGCTCGGCGGGGAGGCAGCGCCGCCCCTCGCGGTCTCCGCTGGGGCCCCCTCGGGCGCCCATCGCCGCCGGCCCGGCCGCGGTTTCGGCCTCTGCCACCGCGGGGAATTCCCGGGGCTCGGCGCCGCCCCCGCCGCCTTCGAGGAAGTCAACAAACTCCGCTCCCGGTCCCCGCCAACGGGCGCGCCCCGCTCCCGGAAGGAGAGAGGCGGCCCTGCCGCCTGACCGGGAAGACAAGAGGGAGGGCGGACTGCAAATCCCGGCGTGCAAGCGGGCCACCGCCCAGCCGAGCCAAGCACCATGGGAAGCGCGGCCGAGGGCTGGCTCCGCCCGGCCGGGAGGGGTGCTGCTGCCGCCCCCGAGCGGCCTGGAAGCTGCTCCAGAGCGACGTTCCCAGCTGTAACGATCTTACAGAATCACAGGATTGTTAGCGATGGAAGGGACCTCTAGAGATAATCCAAGCCAAGCCCCCTGCCAAGGCCGAGTGACCTCAAACAGGTGCTACATTACGTGTCCAGGTGGGTTTGGAATTCCTTCAGAGAAGGAGACACCACGATCTCCCTGGTCAGCCTCTTCCAGTGCTCTGCCCCCTTAGTGTAAAGAAGTTCTTCCCCATGTTGAGGTGAAACTTTTTGTGTTTTAGTTTATGGCCATTGCTCTCTGTCCTGGCTCTGGGCACCACCAGAAAGCCTGTGGTACCCACATTTAAAATATTTATATGCACTAATGAGATCCCCTCTCAGTTGTCTCTTCTCTAGACTAAACAGACCCAGCTCCCACAGTGTCTGCTCATAAGAGAGATGTTCCAGACCCCTGATCATCTTTGTGGCCTCCACTGACCCTCTCCAGTAGCTCCTTGTATTTCTTGTACTGAGGAACCCAGAACGGGCACAGCACTCCACTCTCCTCTGACAAGGGTATAGATGTGCTCCCTGTCAACGCCCACTCTTCCAGCACCACCGGGCATCGCCACAAGGAGGCAGCAACTAAAACCCCACTTTTGTCCCTTTTCTGAGGCTCACTGCTCTCCCTGCCATCATGAAAAATAAGGCTGTAGCAAAGCAATAAAGATCAGGGACTTTTACTGGGAGCTGCCCCCAGCTTGCTCCAAGTACTCCTCAGCAAAGGAGCCCATCCAATTCACATCCTTCAAACTCTTTCCAGCTTCTTGAGAAGTTATACCTGCACTAATGAGTGTAGAGCTAGTGAGACGTGGTGTAACATTTTACATCATTTTACATTCATACTCTCAGTAAAATTTTTTTCCCCCCACAAGCCAGAGGCAGAGGTGAAAGGCAGTGGATACTCTATTGCTACAGCAGGGTGAAAGATCATTGCATGTAACCTCATCTGCCAAAAACTCAGCTTTTGTTCCTCAGCCAAGGTCGAAACGAAGCAAGAATAAATCTCAATTGCAGATCAGAACCTCTGTTACAGGGAATAAAAGCAAGCTGATTCAACAAGTCTAATGCAGATCTACGGGGGAGAGCAGCTGTGCTGTTCAAGACTAATTTAAAACTAACAGGAGTTTCCTTTCTGGCTAAAAAACCAAGCAGTTTGCTTTTATGTTGTGAGCGTTCTTCAGCCAAGTCCCAAAGGGCTTTTGGCAACTGTGCCACAAAGTCAGCTGGAGCAAGGGAAGTGCACTAACGTGCCAAATTGATCTATATATGGAAAAATATTGCAATACTGTGTACTCCTTAAATACTTAAAGACCAAATGGAAACAGGACCCCTGCTGTGGGTAGGGAATTGTTATTTGGACAAGAATCTCATTTAAAAACCAAAACCACAAGTTCTCCATTAATCATGCTCACAGACCTCAAAACAACTTTTTAAAAAGTTTGTAGCATACTATCATTACTAAGATTTTCACCAGAAGTTTATGTTACATGTAAACTGCTTTTTATTTTATGAGCCGAAGTAGTACAATGCTGTTTTCCACTGTGTTTCTTACCAAGAGCAGTGCCCTTCAGTTGAAGGGCAAAAAATAGTATTTCAAAGTTAACATCTCTTTGTAACAATTCATATGACATGGATGCAAATGTGTTTGCGTGTCATTAAGTTACAGAACAGAGGTCTTACTACATAAATTAACATTGATTTGAAATAGAGCCATTATGAAATCCAGAAGGAAAGTGCGTAAGGATTTGGGCTATCAAATATGCCTGCTATTTTTGTGGATAGCATTCACAGACTAATTATCACATTCATTTTTAATCATGTATTTAATTTGTAATCTTTCTCCCATTAAAATACACAGTTGGCATCCTATCTACAGAACAGTTAAACAAAAAATAGCCCCAAACAATGGCCAGTATTGTAAAACCTGGTGCCACACATTTAAAACCAGCTTAAAGACAGTCATCTTAAAATTAATGTCAGAATTTTCCCATAGTAGAGGGTCTGGTTTTGTTTGTCTTTTTCTTTGAAATGTTGAATATTTAGGTGGACAACAGTTCATCTTGCCAGTTATCTTTTCTGAAAGAAACAGATACTTTGATTTCTGAAGCGATAAAAATGAATTTATTATCACCACATTTGTACAGAAAGTACTAGAACAGGGTATGGATTAAAAAGCTAATTAGGAAGTGTAAAAACATACACAGTTCGGCTGCATATGGGCATGCATTGTTCTGTTGGAACAGCTATGGAATAAAAAGAAAAAGATAATGAAACATACCATTAGATTGATAGATTTTTCCTGAAACCATCATGTTGCTACACAGCTGTTTATAAGCTGTCCAGCCTAGAGCTTGGAAGCTACCAATTATATCTAATCATCTAATTAGCAGGACATTTCCCTGTACTTCAGTTTGACATCCTAATCCCAGTACATGTTAAGCACATACAAAAGAATTATGTTGCCAGGCACAAGCATAAGGCCTGCAGAACCAGAATACAGGACTTTTAAAACAGAACAAGAAAACCCCACCAAAACCAAATCCCAGCTCTTTTCAGACTTTTGCAAATAATTCACCACAACAGATGGCCACACGGATGTGCGCCAGAACATCTGGTGTCAAAAGGTGTGTCTTTAACTGAGACTAATAACTTTTCAGTACTAAATACATTCCAGTTTCATGGCCCATCAGAAAGGTGTGTTAACTAATTCCATTGTTTGCTTTTCAGATTTATGGGAAGACTATGTTTTACCATGAAAGAGGAAAGTTAAAAATTCTATCATTAAAAAAGCCCACTGATCAGCAATTAAATATCATTGTTTAGTATAAGTAATATTAAATGACACCGCATCAGATTTTCATCTAGAAAACTGTAAGTAGAAGATAAAATATTCAGAAATGTTAAGGCTCCAGATGACAGTGTGAACCCTGGCAGTGTTCAAAGACAGGTTGGATAAAGCCTTGAGCAACCCAGTCTAGTGGGAGGTGTCCCTGCACATGGCTTGGGGGGCGGTTGGGACTAGAGGACCTTTAAGGTCCATTCCAACCCCTCAACATCCTATGATGATTCTGTGACAGTTAAATAACTCTGATGCATTAGAGGTATGTGCCTAGAACAGCTTACTCCCTGTGCTCTGTTGAATTCTCTTGACTACTTCTATTATGTGTGATTTAAATAAGTATAATTGGAATGATACAAAATTCTTATTGCATATAATTAGAACAGAATGAACTTGATATAAAAATCAGCATTCTATGAACCACATTACATTAGATTTCACTTTGGCAGATGCAAAGGCTGTGTTAAACACATCTATTTATGCAGTGCAAGTCCTTGCAAATACAAAAATAAGTCATAGTTGCTTTCTTGAGATCCCTTTCTGTGCTTGACATTATACAGAAGCAACACAAAGATCACAAAACCTGTCCTGCTCAAAGATAATGCCTTAGCAGTCTCTATACTGTCTTTGCAATCCCGCACCAGTCAAGGTAGGACACAAAGCTGCATTACAGAAAAAATGTGGAGTACCAAATAATAATGCATGCAATTAAAATCCTTGTTGTGTATTTCTCTAGACTGCTGATAAAGCATAAGTAACATTTAAAATAACTGTCCCAGCACAAACTAGCACAGTCTGTTCAAGGTCAGTAGTAGAGGTAGAAAAAAAAAGTGAAAAAAAACCACAAACAAACCAAACCCAAACCACTTTACAGTGTGATTTCTGAAGTGCATTGTTTATGGATTTATAACAAATCAAGCCCTTTATTAGACATGAAAAGAAAAAAAAAAAAGTCCATGCGGTAACATGTGCTATGCAAGATCATGGGAACAACGCACGCCTTGCCAAAATTACTAAACTTTGTAGAGATGACTAGACTGGTATTTTTAAATCTGTCTATCTTGACAGATGCAGGCCACACTGGCAGGTAAATCTCCATGTTTTTGGTGACTCTGGCAGGCAGCTGCAACTTTTTCTGTCCTGGCTATTGTTACAGGGCCTCTTTAGGAAGGCTGTGAAAAGAAGGATTTTGTCAGGAAAATCCACAAACACCAGATGTTTATGTCCAAAAAGGAGACAGACGACTCCTGCAACTTTATTTGAATAAAGGGAGAGAGTCCACTGGGGCACACGCCCACAGGGTTTTGTCTCTCGAGGTTTTGGAGGGCACAGCCTCCTTTTATCATAAACTCCGGGCCGCGTGTTGCCCTCTTCCTTTTCCCACTGGCTGTGGTGCAGGGAAGGTGCAGCCTTCCCGAACCACCTACCCCATATTCCCTCTTGAACTTGTCATTTTACCCCAAAGTTCAGAAGTTCAGGCTTTTGCAGACCTACTTGTTTCAGGAGCCAAGCTATCAGGGCTCTGCAACAAACCTGCTGCCCGGAGTTAGTAGAGACATTAAGACCCATTTCAAAGACATTAACGACCATACCTTCACCCATCAAATTGTTTGTACAGACATCAGCTTTCCTCTCAACTTGATAACACAAAAGGAAAAAAAAAAAAGATAGGTCTCTCTTGGGGAAATGATTTAGGATATGTTTATACTTCGTTACTTTATTAGGATTTTTGTTAATAATTAAAATGCAGAAGCATGACTGGGTAACTTTATGACTGGGGAAGAGCAAGTGAAGACTCAGAACGAAAGAAAAGCAAAGCTCACCTTTATTTTCTTAACAAAAGTGGTACATTTTCCTTAGTTAATTCTGGGGTATTTTCAGTCCCCTAAGAAAACTGTGACTAAAAACCCCCATACAGGCCCAGTCCTGTATGAGGGACAGATGTGGGTGACACTTCCAGTGAACCAAATGCTTTATGAACACTACAGTGGAAGAACATCTTTCTTTTGAACCTTACAGCATATAAATTATCCCTATTGCAGTAGCAAATGACCTTGCGGAATAATTTCTAAATGTTAGTTAAAAAGGATTTGAGAAAGAGCTGTAAAGCTGGTTTTCACCAGGCAGGGCTTGCTGACTTGGGCGCCAGTGGGTCCTGCGCTGGAAGAGGTTATGAAGACATGTTTCTGACTAAGACATGTCTTACCCAGCTGCCAGCAAAGAAGATGAAGCTCCAAATTAAAAAGCTGACAAGCTCCGAGACTGCTGCTCGGATCGACAGCCGGGTCCGGTCTCCTCACACCTGGCGGTTCCGCAGCGTTTTCCCTCACATCCCTGCGTGCTCCGGCCGCCGGTCGGGCGCTGCCTGACGGGCTCAGCGAGTCCGTGACCATCTGAGGAAATGCCCGCAGGGTGCGGGGCAGCGGCTGAGGCTCCGGGTCGGGGGCGGAGGCGCGGGGGACACAGCGGCGCTGCCCAGCCCAGTTCTCCCGGCCGCGGCTCCTGCCAGGAAGCGCCGTCGGGCGGGCGGGGGACGCCGCTGCTGCGCCCCTTCCCCTCAGCGCGGGCTGCGCCCAGCGGCGGCGGGCCCGGCTCATCCCCAGGCTCCCTGTCCGGCGGCGCGGGGAGCAGGGCCGGTGATGCAGCTCGGTGATGCCCGGTTCGCCCCTCAGCAGGGCGGCCCGAGGGCTCCGGCCGCGGACAGGGCGGGCGGTCACGCCGCTGTTCCCCCTCCTCCCCTCGCTTCAGGTGCCCGCGAATGCTCGGGTGCGGCTTTCCGTGAGATGACGGGCGCTGCAGGCATACCGCAGGTACCGCGCCCGCTCCGGTTCGCTCGGAGAGCAGCAGCTCTGAAAGCAGAGCAGCCCCGGCCGGGCAGGCAGAAAGGGACCGGCTCTGACCGTCAGCCGCTCCCGGGGCAGCCCCGGGCGCCCTCCCCGCCCTGAGGTCTCGTCGTGAAAACCTCTCTTCATTCCCCTCATCCAGAACCGTAACAGGTTGAAGGAAGAAGTGGTTGAACATAGGAGCTTGGTGGCTGGGGTTGGGGGTTTTTTGGCTCTTTTTCTTTTTCTTTTTCTTTTTCTTTTTCTTTTTCTTTTTCTTTTTCTTTTTCTTTTTCTTTTTCCTAACCGTTAGCAGGCTCCTCAGTAGATCTGAAGAATATTTTTTAATCGCAATATACCTCTGTATGTTCCTTGAGCCTAATGCTGCTGCCTTGGAACCCAAGTTAACTGAAATGGTGAATCCTTGCAAAGAACAGATGCTTTGGCCGATGAAAAAAATTAAGTTCCTAATAAGGAAGAAAGTACTTTGAAGAGGCTAAAAATATAAAATACTGAAGATTCAGCTTTCGTCATCATCTATAGCTTAAGGAGTAGGGGTGGATTTTGATTAACAAAATCAGTGTCAAACCTTTTACTGAATTCAGCTGAGCTAAATTTCTCGTGCTGTCCCCAAAATCCCCTAGATTTTGAAATGCTAAATTGTTTTGTGCATTAAAATCGAACATCTCTTTTTTATGCTTAAGCAAATATTATTTTTAGTTACTCCTACTTTGTCCCTTCTCTATTTTGAAGTTTAAAACAAAATATTAGGTCCTTATTGCATTCCGCAAACTTGACTAGCTTTTCTTTCTTTGTAGCTAAGACACGTCTATTGGGTTTGTTCTGTGTATCAAGTGAAAGAACTATATGTTTGAGGGTTTGTACAGTTTTACAGATGTCTGGAAAACTCTTGCAAGTTCTATTTTGACTTTTGTGTGATGTTGCCAGAAGGTATATATATGTGTGAATGAGAAGAGAAAGGAAACACAAAGGTCTGTCCAGAACTAATTTGGTGGTAAACACCATGCTTTGGAGTAGTCACTCTTTTATAAAGGAAACTCTGTTCTGAAAGAAAATGTTGTCAACAAAATGCATAAACTCTGAAGCACTACAGCATTGCCATTCCAAATATGGCATTTTATTTCCATTAACTTTTATCACAGCTTTTACAGAAATAGGTTTTGGATTGGAAAGGAATCAGGGATGAGGGTACGAAGCTTAGAGTATGACCAGTCTTTTGCTACTGGCTCACTATGGTATCAAGCTAATTAAGCATTTCTTTTTTTAGTTGACACTTAGTTATTTTTACTTTTTTATTACCTGTTTCATGTCTGCATTTAGTTTTACTCTGTAGTGCAAGTAGGATTTGGCACAAATGGGTGAGATGAAATACACTCAGATAATTTTAGTATGATAAAGAAAACATAAAACTATTACCAGAATGCAATTCATAAGCTGAATAAATAATACTTTTATTATCAAGCTAGTTGTTAGCTCTGGGTTAATTTGTCTGTCGAATGTCTCCTAAATTAAAGCTGTGTCTGTCTGCTGTTTCTTTCAAGGATTACAGCAGAAGAAGGTGGTAAGAGCTAACAATACCCCCAGAACATTCTAGTGTGCTGTGACAGCTTCCTGTAGCAAATTGTTTGTCTGATTCCACAGTCAGAATTCTAATGGATGTTTTCTTTCCTTGTGAAATGCTTTTACTGTTTTGTATAACTCTTGGTTTTAGTTACCATTTAGGTTGATGACTTAGGGTTGTGTAACATCTTCTATCACCTTATTCATAACCCTTCTTACAGTAAGCCTTTACATTGTATGAGTGTTGTTGTCATTTCCAGTAACAGACTGTTAAAATGTCAAAATACAAGGTAGAGAAATGTTCAGGACTTGCAGCTCTCTGAAGGCATTAAATTATCTGAATTCAAAAACTACCATGTCCCGCCTCATAAGCACTGCCTTCACTTGTGGAAGGCACTGATGCAGCTGGTACCTAATGTTTTGTTACTCTCTAGCAGTTGTAATCAGGGTACCTGAGCCAGAGAGATCTATTGGCTGTCAGGGAAGTGTGTTCTGGTAGCATTTCAACTGAGTGAAGGGAACTGGTCTTGAACACACTGAACTTGTTCTTGTTAGTTGCAACAAGTTTCAACTTCCATATGCCAGTATGATAAAACCAGTTAAAATTCCATTACCCTTTCCTGACTAAGATTTGAATTTTATTTCAGTGTTGATCCCAAACTGCTCATTGCTCAGTTAGGAGTATTTAGAATTGGAAATTTAGCTACTTTTTTTAGGTAAATGTCTTCAGAACTTGCTCAAATGCAGGCTTCCCCATTGTTTGGCTGCTTCTTTATTGATTTCTTGTACAAATCTTGGTGAAACACGGTAGGTAAGCAAATGGAAAGGAGAAGAATTTGTAGGGTTTATTTTGTGGTTTTGTTTATTTGATTTTCTTTTTTTTTCTTTTTTATTTTTTTGGGGAGAGAAGGAAGAGTTGTTTTGTGGGGAAGTAGGCTATAGGAAGGAAATGTTTGTATTCCTTATTCACGGAAGTTATTAAGGAGTACTGTGATAAATAGATGATTTGGTACTATAAAAAGAACGAGTGAGTAATTTTCTGCTGAGATAGTTACATTAATTAGAGACTGGCTTAATAAGCCTGCAGTTCAGTGATGCACACTGTAAATGCTTTGTATTCTCTAGTCCTCCCTAACCAATGAAACTCTTTTTCGACAGCTTCAATATTTTAAGTATCTTAGTTGAGTTCAAGAAAATTGTCACTTTTCAGCTCAGGAAAACTGAGTGCCTCTTTTGGGGCCTTCAGATGGTAACAAAAACATTGTCCTACTGCAAGGGTATAGATCTCTTTCATGAACATGAAGGTCCTTTGGCATAATTTTCCACCTCTGTTTTCTACCAATTAAATACTGATGAACCAGTCGAGTTCCAAGGGTGCAGTTTCAAAGCCATACGTTGGTAAGTGTGATGTGAAAAGAAATGCGGAGAGATGTCCTAGTCCAGTCTGCTCCTTGATGGGTCTGCAGAATGTTCTAGAAGGCCAAGAGAGATACTTCATTTTGTTGATTTTGGAAGATTAGTCACAATTCAGGATAGACTAATGTACTTCTCAGAAAAGCATTTTCCTGGGGTCTTTCCCATCTTTTTTGAACCATGAGAAGAAAGAGAGTTGTAGATAGGCATGCTGTACTGAAGGTAGACTCCATGGTCTTGGGCATTTCTATCTTCTTCCTCTATTTTTTTCTACTGGGCTCTTGTTTGAGAATACATTTATGGATGTCTTTCCTGATCATCTGGAATGTATCTGACAGAAAAAGAAAAGATTCTGGACCAGGCACGTCATCCAGATATCAAAATATATAGTTGATTTTAAAATTATTTTTAAATTTCTTTTTCTTTCATACACATACCAACAATGTCATATTTTGCAGTTAAAACACTTAAACCAGTCCTGGGTTCAGGTTGTGCCTACCGTGCTCCCTGATCACTGCACTGACCTTGTAATATAGGCAAGGATCGTTGCTGTCATTCTAGATCTCATTACCAAAGCAATTAATTTTTTAAAAAGACTTCCTTCCTCCCTTTGTGCAATATTCTGATTTGACAAAATTAAAATTAAATATGTTTTAAAGTATAGTCATGCTTCTGTGATAAAAGAAAACAGACCTGGTTTTTTAAACTAAAAAATGTGTGAAAATAGGAGGCTAATATGGATTTTGTTGTTGAAATGTCATTGATGTTCATATAATTAATTATGCATTTTAAATATCTGATATTCATTTAGATGTAAGAACTATGGAGAAATTGAGTTCTCAAGGGACTGTATTGACACATATTTTACATAATCCTACTTTTTCTCCACATTTTCTTGCCTTTTTTTTTCTTTTACCTTCTTCATAAGGTGATAGTCAGTAGCTGGAGTAATCTGTTGCATATGCACTGACTGACAGTTTCCTGGTATCCTTGTGGTGTGTAAAGATAAAATGCTTTGTTACAAGATGTTACTTTTAGATCATAAAAAGAACTAAAAATAACTTTACTGGTTAGTAAATCTTCCTTGAAAAAAATCTGTTGCATTAGTTGTTACAACTCAGAGATTTTTTTTTAAATTTAGAATAAATACAGTTTGACACTTTGTAATGAAGGATTTGCAAAGACTTTTCTTTCCTATGGCTGAAAGAAATGAAAAATTTATCTATATGAAGTGTGGGTTCATAAAGAAAATGGAAAGTGTTTAAAGCAGGGACTGATGATGCAAGTTTATACAACTCAGCCATGGTATTGCAATAGGGCTACTCATCCATATTTTAAGTGTTGGATTTCTGTCAAGTGTCTTCCTGAAGAGACTGAGCTCCATAAGAGTGGAAGTAATTATATCTGCCTGGAGCTTCCTCCAGGAAGCAGTTCTGGGAAAAATATGCAGATAGCCAAGGTAAGATTACAGGGGCTATAATCCTAATTTTTTGGTCGTCTTCTTTTTGTCAAGACATGCACATATTTACTTTGGAGTGTATGCAGAGGTATTTTCGGTGTGCTCTTTTTCTCAAGTGTATGAAAAATAAGAATTAGTTGTAGAAAACCACTTAATATTATTTCAATCACTATTGAATCTGTGCTCCATTACTGGGGGCAGGATGATTTATGTCAAATTTTCAGCACCAGTGTATTTTTTGATTAGGTTGTTCTCCATGTTGCCTCCATTGATACCTATTTAACTTTACTGACTAATGTTTTTAAGTAGTCTTTGTTGTGATTTCCAGTTTCTAGTACCAGTTGCCTTTGAGCAAAGATGACTTTTCTGATGATCTAAGGCTTGGGTTAAGTTATACAGAAACAAGAGAACATGCAAGGCAATCTCATCTTTTCAACAGAGCAAAGTCTGATCTGACCTCCCCACCCCACCTGTGCATTTTCCAAAGCTTTTTTTTCCTCAGGGTTTTATATTAGTTTTGCTCTCTTGGAAACCATACCATAACCTTACCCACAAATGAACATGCTGAACTCTTGCCAACTTCTGTCTGATGCTCTCTAGCAGACAACTCTTCTCTGTCCATCTCTCTGGAGAACTGCAGCCCCAGCACTCCCCTCTCTCGCACAGTGCCCACAGCACAGCTTTTTACAGAGCTCACAGACACTCCTATGCCCTGGCTTGTGGTTCCCAAGCCTGTTGGCATTGATTCCAAACAGCTGTGGCACTTCTGGAGCAAAGGTTACCTCTGCCAGCTGCAGCATTGACAGAATGCCTGGCCCTTTGCTGTGGAACAGGAAAGCTTTCTAATTCCTTTTGTGAATTTTGCTTTTATAATAAAGTTAAGAACATTGAAAATACAAAACATGCATCTTGCGTGCTACTCCAGTGGAAGTTTTTTCAATTGAAGTCTTACAATAATTTTTTATTTTGGGGCAGGATGATCCCCAGTTGAGAAAAACTGCACAACTGTGATGTTTGTTTCATAGTACTTTCGGATTTTAGCATCAACAGGTCCTTCAAATTCATTAAAAGGATTTCTGAATGTCTATGAAGACAATCACAATTGAAAAATTGATCAATGAAGGATCTTTGAAGCTTTATATCTGTACTTTCTGTGCTTTTAAATTACAATAAGCAAATCCGTAAAGTAAAAAATGAACACCTAGTGTGTCCTGCTACTGCAGGAATAGCAATGAGATAGAAAAACTAAATTTGTTAAATGTATCAGATTGGATTTGCTCTCTGTTGGTACAGAGGTTTATCACAAAATTCAGATGAAGTCAATGTGGATTATAATTGTTCACCTGTGAGAGCTTTCAAAGTAAGATAAGGACTTTATTTCTTCCTCCTAATGCTTTCCATGCAGTAGTTGATGGCAGCAGAGATAGGGATACATCTCCCAAATAGACTTCCTGTGAAGGCATTTTTTTCTTTCAGTTACTTTTTAGGGTGCTCTGACAAACTTTGCTCCAATCCAGTTAACAGACAGTGCATGGTGTACAATTTAGATGTCTTTGTTAAAGCTATCATGCTGAATTCCTGATTACTCTTTGTTCCAGAGCTTAGGTTGCATCAAAACATATTAACAGTTATTCAAAACTCCTTTAAGTTTGGGAAAATATCACATTATGCACACATGACTGATGGAATATTTTCAGATATGATATACTGTATATAGTTACGCTTAAAGGTAGTTGGAAACTGATTTTTCATATTATATAGATATTAACAGACATAATAATGCACTAATTATTCTGGGAATGTTCAGATTTTTTGACTGTCAAAAGTTGAAAAGTAAAACCATGTTTTAGAAGTAGCTTAAAAGATTCCATTCAAAAGTAAAATTTAAATACAAAGGAGATTTAAAAATGAAAGTTACACTCACGGTCTGTCTGAAAGTACATGTGTATATAGTAGTGTATCCAAAGCTGTAGGTTCTATTTGGCAAAAAAAGAAGGTACAGAAATGGGACTGAAGTTCCTACGATCACGAAGGCAGTGGATAAAAGAAATGTGGAACCGTTGCTTGCCAAATCTCACAGTACTAAAACTAGATGGCTTTTAATTAAGGTAGTAGGAGGTGAATTTAAAACAGACAAGTAAAGTGCTGCTTTGTGCAGTAGGCATTGAACTCTTGGAATTTACTGGAGATTGTGTGGTCAGGCAGTACAAGTAGGTTCAGAAAGGAATTGTTGTCATAAATAAAATGATTACTTAGTAAGAACAGCAGTAGGCAAGTGTGTGCTTTCTAGCATTCCTAACCCAACACTTGTAGGTGCTGTGGGAGTGTGCTGGGAGAAACTGGCTGGATGTGTGTTCTCCCTACACAGCATTTCCTTTTGCTATTCAAAGAACTGTGCTAGGTGGATCTTTTGTCTGACTTAGCAGTACTTACATATAAAACCTTCAATTTTTCTCACCCAAATATTTTTTTACTCGTGCTTTCTGGCAATCTCGTAGGAGCTTAAAACTGATATGAAATATAAAGTAATTTTTAAATTACTTGTGATTTTTTCAGGGTGTGTATTAATTTTTGCTTTTTATAGGCATTTGGAACATCAGTATGCATTTCTTGCCAGTGTATACTGATGTCAGATAAAATATCTGACTAAAATGTCAGATATTTACCATAAAATAAAACTATCTCATGACTATTGCTTTGACTGTTTTTGAGTGCTTGCCAGAGATTAGACTGTGGATATAATTTTGTTTTAATAAATTCATGTTAGGTACCCCTGCACTCTAGTTTACCCAGATTTGTGCCAGAACAAATCAAATATGAAATCTGTCTTATTTATTTTGGAATTTTAAATGTAAAATAGCTTATGGATATTTTAAGAGAGTATGTTCTGTGTGCTGTCATCAGCTATAATCTATTCTTCCTTCTATGCAGTGTATCAGCACTTATTCCTTGGTGACAAGCATGGTTTCTCTGGAAGATATTACTCCTTGCATCCCACTTAGAGAAATACAAAACAGAGAGCTCAAAAGTGCAATCTTTTTTTGTTTAATATTATTTGAACTATTTTTCAGATGGCCTTAAATTTCAATAAATCAATAACGCCTTGCAAGATAGTTGCTATGTTACCCACAGCCAATGCTTGCTTGGTTTATACTGATAGAAACAGCAGAATGCCAGTATATTCATGCAGGAGTCTGTAAGTCTCAATATTCACTTATTTGGGCCAGAAACTGTTGAAGTGCTGTCATTTTTGAATGTTCAGGCACAGCACAGCTTTCTATCTGTGGATATATACCTGTGCATACATGCATACTAATAAATTGGAATTTTGAATGTTGAAACTAAAATTAAATTGGTTTTAAATAAATAAAAGTAGTCCTGAGAGATGTAATATTTTGTGCAGAAGGGAGTCCTGGTTCATTTTTTTAAAATATTCTGTGATATTACCATGAACTTTTCTTATTTATGTGTAACTTTACTAGCCCAAGTATGAATGTCCTATTTTATTGTCTTTAGGCTACCATTATAAGAGGAAAAATCTGAAAAGAGACAGAGTTTGTGTTTCAAGGTCTTGGTAGTGGGGAGGCTACAGGGCTGGCTTCTGTGAGAAGCTTCTGGAAGCTTCCCTCATTCCCAACAGAGCCAATGCCAGCCTGGCTCCAGGATGGACCTGCCATTGCCCAAGGCTGAGCCCGTCAGTGATGGTGCCTCTAGGATGACAGATTTAAGAGGGGAAAAAAAGGGATAACAGGTTTAAGAAGGGGAGAAGACGACTGTGAAAAGGCAGGAGAGAGTAATGAGGGTATGTGAGAGCAGCAACCACAGACACCAAGGTCACTGGAGAAGGAAAAGGAGGAGGTGCTCCAAGCACCATCACAGATTCCTCTGCAGCCCCTGGTGCAGCCCATGGTGAGGCAGCTGTGCCCCTGCAGCCCAGGGAGGTTAATGTTGGGGTAGAGATCCACCTGCAACCTGTGGAGGACCCCCATGCCAGAGCAGGTGGATACCTGAAGGAGGCTATGACCCTGTGGAAGCCTGTATTGGAGCAGGCTCCTGGTAGGATCTGTGGACGCATGGAGAGAGGAGTCCACACTGGAGCAGGTTTGTTGGCAGGACTTGTTACCCAAGGGAGGACCCATGCTGGATCAGCTTGTGCCTGAAGGATTGTACCCTGTGGAAGGGACTCATGATGGAGCAGTTTGTGAAGAACTGCAACCTGTGGGAAGAACTCATTTTGGAAAGGTTTGTGGAGGACTGTCTCTTAAGGGATGGACCCCATGCTGGAGCAGGGAAAGAGTGAGTAGTCCTCTCCCTGAGGAGGAAGGAGTGGCAGAAATTATGTGTCATGAATTGACCATAACCCCCATTCCCTGTCCCCCTACTCCACTGGGAGGAGTTAAGGAAAAACAGTAGTAAAGTTAAGACTGGAAAGAAAAGAGGAGTAGGGGGAAGGTGTTTTAAGGTTTGGTTTTAGTTCTCATTACTTTGATCTGATTGGTAATGAATTAAACTAATTTCCCTGAGTCAACTCTATTTTGCCTGTGACAGTAATTGCTGAGTGACCTCCCTGTCCTTATCTTGACCCACAAGCCTTTTGTCATGTTTTTCTCCCCCTGTCCAGCTGAGGAGGGGAGTGACAGAACAGCTTGATGGGCACCTGGAAGCCAGCCAGGGTCAACCCACCACAAAAGGCCATCTGTCTTTTTATGTCTCCATAAGACATTGGAGACAATAAGCATTGGAGTGGTTTCTTTAGGAAAGATAGCATGTTGTCACTGAGCTTTAGAGCCTCCTACAGATTATTAAATGTACAGGTGTAGAGTGTAGACAGATAGGCCCCCAAGCAGAGCTGATAATTTAAATAGTTTCCAGTTTGTCTTAGATTGGCTGAAATTAATTTTTTTATGTGCTTGGAGACAAACTGAACCTTTAGCCTTTGTGATGGACCAGAAGTATTTGTCAGGTGCCTGATATGGCTTATGCTTAATTCACCCAACTCATTCATGTATTTCTTAATATACTCATTTCTGTTTTTTTCAGACATTTCAATTCTTTTTCT
The DNA here is from genome assembly GCA_013397815.1 of Aleadryas rufinucha. NCBI lineage: Eukaryota > Metazoa > Chordata > Aves > Passeriformes > Aleadryas > Aleadryas rufinucha. Next base: position 924,076 of record VZTH01004248.1, on the reverse strand, counting down.
CAATAAAGACATGGCTGTTCTTGTAGAGAAGAAAAAAATTCTTAAAGGAATTACTGTGTTCTTGCCTTTGCCTGAAGCATATCTCACAGTTAAGGTTGTGAGGAAGCTTGCCATGCCACTCTGCTAGACAAGCAAGATTGCACCTGAGATTAGAAGTCCTCTTGACTTCTTTCATAGAATTTTTGCTAATATCTGTCTGAGAAGGTGATTACCTACAGCATTGATTGGCAGGAAAATTAACTCCGAATGGGTACTACACATGAGGTCTGTGGAGCATTCCTCCAAAAGTCCTCAGAACCATCTGCTTGTGAGAACTCCAAGATAACATGCTTCAGGACTTTATTTCAATTTTCACATCCATCTGTTCTGATCATTAGACACATCTGATCTCCCTGTTGGAGAGGCTGTCCCTGACCAAGAGGGGTGGGGTACGAGATGCAGCTTTATGTAAGCGTTCCAGAACTCTGACCCCTCTCCTTCTGTCCTCCCCTCAGAATTGAGCAAGAGGTGTGTCGTCTTTCAGCAGCAGGCACAAGTAAGAGAGCTATATTTTAGTGAACATAAAGGAGTATATATATTTTATATATTCTGGTAGCACTTTGGGACTGATGTTTACCTTCTCAAGTACATCTGATGCCAGCTTTGCCAAAGGTGTGAAAAACCCTACCAGCAGGTCTCAACTGCAAGTTTCAAGATTTCGCATGTGCTGCTTAGACTGTGGTATTACACTAAGATTGCTATTCAGGAGGTGCCTTGATCTGTCTGTAGACAAAATATGACCTAATAGATAGGAAGTATTCACAGTTGATGTAAAGTGGACGTAAACTTGGTCATAAATGGTTTTGTGTTGAATTTATTTTTGTGGGTTTCTGTCAATTGCAGTGTTAATCAGACAGATACGCAGTGAACCACAGTGTATCATAATGGCTTCTTCTATACAGATCAGACAGTAGTGGTAATAACATTTTCCCACCTCTCTTAGCAATATCTCTTTTTCACATGGAGAAAAGGCTGTCTGATCCTTATCTTTACATCATGGCTTAGTTCGTACAAGACCGAGTATAAATGACTTTGTAAGTCAAGATGCTCTCTGAAAATATATGTGTTGTACGACTTTATGTGTGGGAGAGAACACTTATTTGTAGCAGAGCAACATAGTCCCCCTCCTGTATGTATCCAGTCACATATTATTGTGTAGATATCTTTAGTTTCTCTGGCCTCTTGTTTGGGTACTTCTGTCTTCCCTCTGAACTTACTTATGCCTTGACTAAGAGCTTTATGAAGGGTCATAGTACTTCAAACTTTTTCATAGAAAACTGTTACATGACTTCATGTTGCTGAGAATTAGATTTTTTCCTTCTGAAATGTTCAGAATGCTCTTTGTTTATGTTGCTGAAGACTGCATTTTTATTACTTAAAACAAATATATAGAAATGAGAGACTTTAATCCTCACTTTGTTGTATTCCACATGAATATATTTCATTCTTGTCTAGGAAAATCATACTTGCAACTTATTAACAAGGGAGCATTACTTATGCTCATTTTATTTTGTTAATATTATATTCTTGCCAAGATTATAATTTGCTTAAAAAGTTGATGAATATGATTTGCAACACTACTGAGCTCTTGTCATATATTAACTTCTTTTACGCTGTTAAACCAAATACTAATTGAGATTTCAGGAGAAGAAAAATCCCTTAAAGAAGGTTGTGTAGGACTTTCTAAAGAAGTGAGCTCTTTTGTGGTTATTGTAAGTGGATAAAATAAGAGAAATTCAACAAATCTAAATGATTGTAAGTAGATAAAATAGTGTGGATTTTTAAAAACACCTCCTGTTACTTTGTTCATATTTTATTCAAGAAATACTGTTTTTCTGATTTAAAATTTCTGATGAGAAGAGTAATTTTAATTTTTTTATATTAATTAGAAATTTTCACTTGAATAGGTATCTCAGTGACCATGTTATCCAATATATTTATGCATTGAAATTCAACACTAATAGGGTTGGACACTGGAACAGGCTCCCCAGGGATGTGGTCACAACACCAGCCTGACAGAGTTCAAGAAGCATTAGGATACTGCTCTCAGGCACACGGTGTGACTCTTGGGGATGGTTCTGTGCAGGGCCAGGAGTTGGACTTAATGATCCTTGTGGGTCCCTTCCAACTCAGCACATTCTGTGATTCTGTGATTACGATTTGCCTTCAAAATTAAATGTTCAATCTCTTCACAAACGTAAAAGTAGGTAAGTGAAAGCATCTGTAAGACTTAAAATCTTGTACTATAGGTGTGATGAATTCAACATATCTGTTTCTTGTAAGGATCTCAAAATAAAATTTCAGTATTGCTTTACCCATGATGAACTGAATTGCTCTTAAAATCTGCACAAAGACAGAAAAAGGGTTAGGAGGAAGTTGTATTCCAGTAGGGTTTTCAGATATGGAAACATATATATTTTGTTTCTGAGGCATGGGTCTTTAAGATTTCTTGTCCTTTTGTGTGCTAGAACCATATGGTTTGCATGTCGTGAAAGCCAAATCCAATTCCATTCACAGCTGAGGGAGCATTATTCGGGTGGTCTGTGATTTTTTGGATTTAGATTAGGTTTAAAATTTAATCTGTTTTCCTCGATAATTGAAGTCACATTTAACAGTATTAATGAAAGCATGTCTGTTTTAATGGTAGTACAGCATTTGAGTCAACTTTTTCTTTCATATATTGCTAATAACCTCACTTCTTAAATTTTAGAAAAATACCCATATCTATGTAGAGAGCCTATAATTAGTGTGCACTTCTGATTTTATTCCGCCTGCCCCCCATCACTGATCACGTCTTTAGGGTCTCTGCTTTTAATATCGAAATCAAAACAAACGGTGCTCTGCAGCGCGGTGTTCTGTGCCGCACTTACACCGTGTGACCACGAGATGTCACAGCTCAGCTGTGGGTGCGGAACTCGGTTTCACACCACCGACTGCTTCCCTGCCCCTGGTCGCGAGGATCATCACACACCACCTCCTCCCAGTATTGTCTTCGGAAAAGTATTTCTTTCCTAATGGCAAATATTTCTGTCTTCAGCTGCCTTTACCATTTGCTCTCCATCTGCTAAGTCGGTAGACAAAATACTTTGTTCTGTGGTAAACATTCATTTGGACTTCCTTCACAGCTTTACTATTTTGCTTTTCTCCTTTAAACAACAGCTTCCCCTATTGTTGTAAATCTGTGTTTTTGTGAGAACATAGCAAAATAGGAAATAATAAAAAACCTCTTCACTTTCTCTATGCCAGTCAAGATTGAGTATATCTCCATTTTATGACCTTGTCAGCCATCCCTTTTCTAAGGTAAAGAATTCTACCTTACGTCGCAGTACTTGAAAGGTAGTCTCTACCTTGATTCCTTGTTACCTCTCTGTTTTTTGTTCTGCCTTGTTCTTGTGGAACATAAAAGCATGCAGTCTGTAAGATTTGGGAACTTTGTGAAATCATGCAGTGGCATGGTGATGTGTTCCTCTGTTCCATCTTAGTAATTCCAAATACTTTATTTCCTTTTTGATTGCTCCTGAACATTGAACCAATGTTTTCATAGAGTTCTCATAACTTCAAGGTCATGTTTAAGTGTCAATTTTCAGTTTAGAGCTTGTCATATTTATAAAGGTAATTTTTTCACATATTCATCACTTTTCTGTTTTAATTTATCCTGTATCTCATCTGCCATTTTATTGTCCAGTCAGGACTAGAAAGCTATGTGAGGTTTTTTGCAATTTTTTAGTTGGTTTTTTGGTGTTTTTTTCAGTTCCTTATCCCCATGCCTTTCCTCTTTCTGGAACAAGTTAATATCAACATTGGAGCATACTTAGAGATACCTGTCAGTGTTTACTCTTTTTTCCAGATAATTTGTGCACGTATTGCACAAAAAAAGGCCAAGCAGTGACCATTTTTGGATTCCATTAGTGAAATGCCGTTACTGAGAAAACAGACCAAATATGCTTTTACCCATTTCTCTTTTTTTTTTTTTTTTGTCATTGGCTTAGTCATCTGAGGATCCATAAAGCATGACATTCCTACTTGTCTTAAGAGTCTATAGTGAGGAACCAAGTGCCTTTCAGAAATTCAAGGTTGTATTAACCTGATTTCTTTGTCAAGATATTTGCAGACTTCTTCAGGGAGTTTGAGTGGAAGTAATAATCTTTACATCTATATTCATTCTCTATAAGATGTGATTCAGTATTCCCATCATCTGAAGGATCTTTGAAAAGCAGTGTTTTTTCAAAGCAGTGATTCAGCAGCATTGCATGCATCCATTTTCTCCATACTAGTACCAGCATTCCAGCACTATATCCTAAAACTCATCTGGTACAGCCTTTACACTCTCATTATGGATGTTTCCTCAGCCATGGCATTGTCTATCCCAGTTACACAACTTCAATGTTCAGAAAAAGCAATGGAACAGGAAGATTATTTTTTGGTGCAAGTTATTTTGGAAGGAAAAATGGCAGTACTTTTCTGTGTGTTTTTTGTCTGGTTGGTTCGTTGGTTTGGTTTTTCTTTGGAATCGTGTTTGATCCCTATGCTCTGAAAGTGGTTTTTTTTCTGGGTTTTGGGTGAATAGTTCAACTTCTGAAATCCTGAAGGCTCATTTAGCATCAGCCTGTGTGCATAATTTCATTTTCCCAATGCTTTAAAAATATTAAACTTCAAAAACCAAAATTCATTACTACCGACATTATTCTATCTGAATGGGATGCTTATAGAATTGAAGTGTCAGTTTGACTTTCCTTAAGGGGACATGCTGGGCTCTCATAGAGCATCATTCTAGCCTATTTTCCTGAAAAACTTCATGAGTTATCCAAATATTAGCTGCATACCTAGCTGGTGCGTCTTCACTGGTAAGTCTGATTGAAGTTCCTGTCCTGGATTTGAATTATTCTACATACTATTGCCTTAACTGCAGAAGCACAAATCAAAATATGTAGAGTAGCCATTGGAGAGTTACTGTCTCTTCTTCAGTAGCCAGCACCTTAATCAGAAATTCTGCTTAAATATTATGCTTTGTCTTTTGTTAAATACATTTTTCCTGTGTTTAACTGGAGAACAACTTACACCTCCTTATGTTCTGTGCAGGGTTTCTGACTGTTACCATAATATCTACTGAGGTCTTCAAAGGAATGTAGTTTCCTTTTTAATAATGGTGGTTCTCTCAGAATTATCACCACAAATTTTCTGCCATTACATCTTCTCCTTCAAAGTTTACTTTGCTCAAGGTAACATCAAAGTCAAAGAGATTTAACTCAGTGTGTGGTCACTTCACGCTCAGACATTTCCAAGTCATTGTTTATAAATGCTTTCAAGAGCAATGCCACTGAAGATGAGATTCCCGTCCTTCCTTTTGACTCCTTGCTCTAAAACAAAAGGAAGATTGAAATTAAGCTGGCAAAAAGTGAATTTCCAGTTGATTATGCCAGTTTACATTATATTCATATTTGGAAATAGTATTTAAGACAAACATTTACGTTTCAAATGCTCATTTCAGTGACCCTGAGATTTGGTAAGGATTTTGAAAGCTTATAATCAGAGGATGCTAATTCTACAAACAAGAATATACAGAAGTAACCCTTAATGGTAAATTTTCTTCAATGAGAGATGCTCATTTTATTTTATTCTCCCATTGACTGAGTCTCTCCAGTTTCAAAACTCTCTTAAGGTGCTGATTTATTTCTTATAATTTGCTGGCAAGCTGCAGTTCATGAAGAGCTCCACCCTAAAAAGTGGTATGGAGAAGAAGACATAGATTTTTTTCAGTCTTGGACAACAGCAAACCATCAAAGTTTATTCTGATAATGCTGCTCTCAGAAGGCTTTAATGGAACTTTCATTAGTGTGCAATTAGCTGTGTGTCTGGTCCAGAGTGATTGAACTATGTCCCAGTCACAGTGAATGTCATGTTGAATAGGAACTGTCAAGTTATAATGCAGTCCAAAAAAAACAAAATACAAGGGTTCATATTTTTGTAGTGGTCTTTCCACTTCATTTGAGCAGTTCTGGGTGTCTTCAGATGCAAGTCCTGAATATGTTGAAGATTATCTTGGTTTTCAGATGTGAACGTTTGCTTAAGTTTAGAAGTCAAAAACTTACAGGCAGTCACTTTCTTTACTTGTCAAAAAGTGGAAAGCATGATCCCCAAAAATATCTGATCCTTTATGGAAGATTTTTCAATCAAGTTACTAAGTTTCAGTTCAGTGCTCTTTTACCAATACAGAGAATTTCAGATAGGCTTCTTTAAAGCTGTGAAACCAGAAATCTCAAAAGGACATGAGATTTGAACAGAAGCCATAAAGTAGATTTTGAATCTAGAAGTCTTCTATTTTTGTATATCAGTTGCAAGTATAGATTTTATTATTGTTTTATTAAAGTAATGTCTAATATTGAAGACTTTAGTCCTAATACATGTTAGTATTGGGACTTGTATTGAATTTAGAAATAGTTACTAAAAAGGTAAATTTTAAGTTATATTGTATTTTATGCCTAGTTTTTATCAGATTCAGAATCACTAGTTTTCATAAGTAACATCCTATTATTTTAGCAGCTGTAGAAAAATAATCCACATTTTAGCTTAGCTGATGTCATAGCACACAAGTCACTCTGCTTGATGAAACATTCTCATTAGTCAGAGGCCTGATGCTCCCTGAATGATACATTATGAGGGTTGAACAGTATTCATAGTGGAAGAGAGAGATCTACACTGGATTTCCTACAGATGCCCAGAGAGTTTTCATGTTTCAGTAAATATATAGAAAATTACTGCAGTGTTCAATTTGTTTTGATGCTACTTTCAACCAACAGCTCTGAACATGCTCAATAGCTGTGAAAGTTCCATTTCTTGATTCATACTGTCGACTTCCACACAATATCAAACAACTGTCATCTGTAGGTAGGTGCTATAAATAGGCAACTGGGCTCAGCGATTGCTGCTAGACTAGAATCAGGGCAGGAAAAAAGTTAAGATGAGCCAAAGAAGCAGAAACTCGGAGTAGCACAGAGCATCTTAAGAAAAGAAAAAAGGCAAAAAAGCGAAAGCATACTCAGGAATCAGACTTGGAATCAAAAAGCCACAGAATCAAAATATATTCTAAATAGAAGGGCAAGGTAAAAGTTTATTTCAAGAAGCATGCGGACAGACCGGTTGGGAGTGGGAAGCAGAATGAAGCAGATATTAAGCGGGTCAGAGAAGGAAGCCACAGGAATCTAGTTGCAACTGATCACAAATAACTGAGAGCTCACATGGATGGCATCTCAGAGTTTGGTGGAGCCAGCAGTCAGACACAGAACCCAGTCCTTAACAGTTCAAATTGTTCAGATTTATTAGGTTTTACTGGGAGAATTCCTCTCCCTTCAGTAGAAATCCAGATTAACAGGCACCACCAGCAACATGATCTCTTTGTTGCTGTTCTTTATGCTCCATCTGATCACATTGCTCATACTTGCTTCAGTGGTAGCTTCTCCAACGAGTCTGTCTTTAAAGAAGGGAAAAAAACCAAACCAAAACTGCTACCCTCATTTGGTCAGATGGTCACCTCAGGTATGGCACACAAGGTGTCCTGGGGGAAGACTGGGTGCTCCACAATGCAGAGGGGTTGACAGTGGTGCCCTCACTTGCTTGTTTTCAGTGTATTGTCTAACTTCCCATTTCCATGTGCCAGCTTAACTGGATTTACAGATTGTATTACCCAGTTTTGATTACATGAACCCTCACAAAATGAACAAGTGGCTTAAAAAGATTCCTGTAAAGAAACTGTCATTGAAAATACTGAGCAGAAGCAGGGAACAAGAAAATGGTAGAGCTGACGCTTCTGTCCCAAGTGTGAATTCTTTGTCAGCCACATGACATCAAAACCAATGGTAATCTGTTTGGTTCTGACAATAAGTTGATCAAATACATTAAAAGTTATAAAGACTGAAATATCCTGTGAGGAAAGGCTGAGAGAATTTGGTTTGTTCAGCCTGGAAAAGAGAAAGTTTTGGGATGACCTAAATGTTGCCTTCCAGTACCTGAAGGGAACCTACATGAAAAATGGAGATGGACTTTTTACAAAGACGACAAAGGGGACATAGAGGAATGGCTGAAAATTGAAAGAGGATAGGTTTAGATTAGGTATTAGGAAGAATTTTTTCACTGTGAGAGTGGCACTGGAACAGGTTGCCCAGAGAAGTTGTGGATACCTCATCCCTGGTTGGATGGAGCTCTGAGCAGCCTGATCTGGTAAAGCTGTCCTTGCCTATGGCAGGGGAGTTGGAACTATCATTTTATGATTCTATGACTATGGATTGACATCCACTGTTTTTAATGAAGTTCACCGAAAGTGTGTATTGTGACTTGAGATATCAGCTGAAGGTGGTATGAAGCCACTATGGTCAGCAAGATTTTTAGAAGACTATGCATTTAGAACATGAAGACAGACCTTCACAAACTCTTTTCAGTGATGTTTTGAGTTACATTGCTCAATCCAGTACTTTGTAAAACTTAATGATAAAAATCTAGAAGTTTCATAGGTAATAGTGAAAGACCACATGCCATTGGGGAAACAATTATTATTCCCACAATGATAAAAATCACTGAAATAACACAGGTAAAACAATATAGCAGCAATCTAAAATGCACTCTTTTGTCAGTAAACACTGTTGAAAGACGCATAGAAGACACTGCTGAAGATTTGAAGAAACACATATTAGGACAATTACTGCTCTAAATGTAATGGAGAAGATCTATTCTTAACAGGAAATGGTTTCTTTAGTGAAATTGGTGTTTAATGGAAAAACTGTGCAAACGTAGCCACTGATGGAGTGGCTGCTTTGACTGGTATAAAAAAGGGGTTCCAGACCCAGGCTACAGAGAGCACTGCACACGAAACTCCCTCACTGCATCACTCAGGGGTGAGCTATTGCAGCAAAGTGGTTGGAGTCAGGAGTGCACAAAGTGCCACAGGATGACATCAGTGTTATAACTTGACAAAAACAAGCCCTTCAAACAGTGGCATCTTTACCAGACTTTGTAATGAGGTGGGGAGGGGCCATGAAAATCCCTGGCACCACACAGAGGTTCGTTCTCTGGATAACTTGTGGCAAAGCACTTAAAAGCATTGTCAAACTTGATACGTTTTTCTTTTACAAAAAGACAAGTGTTCCGAATTTGCTGACGTTTTCAGTGATGACAAGCAGCTCTGAGCAGTTTGCTACGTAGCAGGAATTTCCAAAAAATAAACAGACATAATGTGTCCCTTTGAGGGGATGGTGTCATTTTAACAACAAATGGGACATACAAAAATATTTTTATTATATGTTATTTATTAATGGTATGATGTTTACTATCCATTAAAAATAATAACAGAGACCATGGATCTACAGAACTAAAATGGAAGTAATTTGAAAAGTGTGCTAAAATGTTATACTGATTTTTAGTGTGACATAATAAATCAATTACAATAGCTGTATTAATATTTCAAAGGTAAGGAGTACATATATCTTATGACTAACCAGTATAATATAATTTATTCTGTTTGTCAGATGTATTTGACTTCTGCCTGTATAGGTCTTGAAATGTTTTTTGGCAGTACTAGAGGATCAAACAGGTGGTAATGATGCTCAAGTGAAGTATGAGATCTCTTATAAAATTTGCTGTAAAATATAAATCTCTAATGTTCTGATTAAAAGTGATGATAAGCAAGGTATTAGGTTCATAGTTTTTGCACATCTTACACCTGTTTTGATTTTGCTGTCAATCAGTTTTAGACTTGTAGCTCTCAAAGTAATTCAAAAAAACAACTGGAAACCCCCCAACACAACAATTCTGATGTTCTTTAGGACAGAATAAAATTTAATTTTTTTTTAAAGCCTACCTAGAAGATTGTAATAATGTGTTTTAAGGTAGCATAAAAGGAATTTTATGTGTAAATAATATTTGAGTTTTGAATTTATTTTATATTACTGTTTTTTGCATATTTTTCAATTTTTTCACATGCTCTTTTGTGTGTATTAGTCTGTATTTTAAAACTAGATATTTCAAGTGTACCAGTGTAGAAGTGTGAGGTACAAAGGGAACATGTTTTGAGGGGGAAGAAAGCAGGATCAGATGTAAAATCTGAAAACTTATTAGGGCTTTTTGATGTGTTTAGACACAGTGTTTTAGACTTATGTGGTCACACATGAATGTTATTTAACAAGTGGCATGTAAAATACTTTGTTTGTGTGATTATGCCAAACAGTATAATTCAGCTAACCCTTGAAGTATGTCTCAATTTAATTAAATGTGTTAGAATTTCTTTAAAATGGTATCAAGGCATGTTTCTAGTATCTAATATTCAGTCTCTATCAAGTTGTTGGAAAACTAATTCCCAAAGTCTGTCTGTCAATGCAAAGAATGTGAAAACAAACCAGCAAAGCAAAGCACATTCATTGCTCCCAGCACAGACTCCCGAAGGAGCTGCCACAGTACAACTCATTGGTATGAAAAGTAAGAGTTACCCTGTATGTTTAAATATAATCCAATTGCTGCATGCTGATGTGTTTCGAGACTCCATAGTTTGTCAAGTTTCTCATGCAAAATCATGAGCTCTAGCCATGTTCAAAACTGGCATCTAAGATTTTGGAAGGTGCTTCCTTTTTTCCCCCCTCTAACATTAAACATCCACTTAACATCCATGAAAGCAGATTTTGGAGGATTTTTGGTGGTTTTAAAAAGAATTCTGTTTTAATGGCTTTTTTTTTTTTTTTTTTCTAATTTGCCTTTTTGCAGCCAAATAATGGCTTTAAACACATAAACAAGTGGACAAGTTTCAAAAACACCAAAATACTAAGTACCAAACTATGTCAAAAATCAGGTCACAAGTATTGTAATGGGTTTCAGGGTGTATAAGGCCCATGTGAAAGTCTCACACCACATATGGGAGGTAATTCTTTGAAAAAACCTGTTGGAATAATTTTGGAATTTTAGAGAAATTACACCCTGTCTGAAGTTTCCTCTACCTTTACTAGTAAATACTACTATTAGTAGCATTTCCAGATGTCACAGTTTGTCCAGATGTACAAGTGGTACTATTTTTTTATTTATTAATTTACTAACCTCTGACATCCTGGAAATGAATTTAAAAATATACTACACTTCAACACAATAAAATGTATACTTACCATCAAAAATATGGAACAGTTGTTAAATATAGGATTGAAAAATAACTTCTAAAGTGCTAGCAGATAGTAGCTGTACTTTAAGAACTGGTTATGCCTTTGTCCCTGTAACTGAAGCTACAACTGTACTTCCATGACAGCTAAAATTTCTGATTTCCAGTCTGAAGTGGTTTCTAATAGATGTATAACAATTTTCTCCAAGCTTGTGTTGTCCTTATATTTATCTATGTTCCTTCTTGGTGTTCCCTTTTAACATGTCTTTATTAGCAAACAATAATCTGCTCTTGCATCATAAATTGGCATTGTTACTCTTAGCTCAGCTTCAGGCCTTATTTTCTGTGTGCCAGCATAGACTTACATACTCAGAAAATAAATCCCATCAGGAAACTGATGACTGAAAGGTTTTTATTGATTATTAGCTCCTTGACCCTGCATAGGTACAGGAGCATTTGGGCTGGTAGAAAGGTGCAGGTGATGCAGAAGCAAGAACAAACTATGGTGGAATTGGAGATAAGGAAAGAAGGTAGTGTGCTATTACTTTCTTTAACTTCATTCTTATAAAACAGGGAAATGTCCATTCTCTGATCATCCTAATAACAGTTTTCTACATGTGTCCCAGTTTGAATCCATTTTTCTTTAATATAAGTTGCCAGAATTCTGTGTAGCTGTATACACAGGGGCTCATCAGTGCAATGTAAAATAGCATAAAGGCTTCTCTTACTCTACAGAAATGATCATTTCTGATTTAAGGTCATGTTTGCCTTGTAGGGTTGCATCACATTGGTGGCTCAGTTGTCCTGAGATTGACTAATATGTTATGATCTTCATTTCCCTAATAGGTTTTCAGTGTATTAGTTTCTGAAGAACTGTCACAGAACTAGATTTAGGCATAAATAGTTGTGTATGATGACAGACTGATGTGTCTGCGGAATCATCATGGTACAGAATTGTTCCCATATTTCATCCTCTCTTAGCAGCTCAGGGTGCCAAGATCACACGAGCACTAATTTCATGTGACTGCTGCTATTCTGGCTGTGTACTCGTCCCCTCCTGCTCACACCTCTTCCCCAACACTGCCAACTTGGCTGCTAGAGGGGATAACAAAAGAGAAAGGAGCTCTTTTTAAAATGGGGGAGCTTAAAGCTAGTCCCTGCTTCTAACAGGGCTTGGTGGTTTAGGTCTCATAGCCACATATTACATTAATGGGACTGGGAAGCTTTACTCAGTTATGACCTTTGTTGCCTCCTCTTAATTTCTCCAGACTGGAGACAGCATAGTGCTCTAGGAGGATTTGGCCATCAGCAGAGGTGAGTACAGAGGAAACTGGGATCTTGGCTATCTGATGCTGGAACTGGAAGTTCTTTTCACCTGAGATGAGTACGTTTCACTTCTCTGCCTCTGCCGGTAGCTTTCCATTGTTCTCCTCAGACAGTGTGCATGGCCCCAGCCCCAAGACAGAGAGAGGGCTATGCAGAAGGCAGTGGGATCATGGTTGTTTGTTATTGGTGGTAGGGGTATTGCTTAGCTTAGCAACACAGACTTCTCAGGGAAGATGTTCCTGTCCTGGTTCCTCTGTCATCACCACAAAATATAGTTTTGAAGCCTGTTCATGTTGAGAAAATAAGTAATTTTATTCTCTCCTTGAGGGCATCAAAATCCAATTTGGTATATACTGCTAAGAAGCCTTGAGCACTGAGCCTGTGCCCCAACCTCATACTTCGTATTATTAAATGTCACGACACTTCTATTACTCCAGTCCCCGAGTCACCCAGTTTTTCCTTCATCCTAGTTCAGTTCTCTGTATTGACACATGGTTAGGAGGCATTGGCATCACTCCTACTTTTTATGCCAGGCAGTTTTAAAAATATTTAATAAGATTGTTTTCAAAGATGATCTTTGAGGAACTCCACTACTAACTTCACTCTAGGGCAGAGGTCTAGCACATAAGAGTTGACATCTCCTCCACAGCCAGTCCCTTACTTCTTACAATTGCAGCAATAACCCCAATTTTGTGTAAAAATTTATGCAGAATATTGCAGAGATCTAGACAAATACTACTCTGCTTTTTATTTGTCCATAAAATTTGCTCTTTTATTAAAGATATCTAGTCATTCTAGCAGGATTGCTTTGCTAGTCATGTAATTTTATCTCATTTTTCATTTACCCTCATATATTTAACCATTTATTTTCTTCAGAAGTTGTTTTAGATTTTTTTTACTCTGAGATCAGAGTTATGTCTTCAAGTGTGTAGATCACTTTTTTTTCAGTACTGTTTGGTGAAATAAAATAGGTAAAGGAATAGAGAAGTAGGACAACATTAGCAAATGGCATAAGTTAGACTATTCTTGTAATATTATTTTCAGTTATGGTTGTTATATTTCAAAAAAGAAAAAATTATTGAAAAAATATTCAGAAATAGCTATAAGAATGTTTGTGGGCTTCTTGTAATGTGAGTTATAATGAGAGGCTTAGAAAGCTCAATCTGTTCAATATGTTTGAGTGAGGATTCAGATGTAATTTGATCAGAGTCCACAAATAGGTGCATGAAAATGAGATTTCTAGTATTTAATGGCCTTAAACAGTAAAGAATGTAATAAGGTTCAGAAGTGTGCAACTGAATGTAGACAAATCCAGACTAATAAACAAGGTGCATCTCTTTTAACAATGAGGGTAACTAACCTTTGGAACACATGATTTAGTTTGTCATTACTTGGAATCTTTACAAAGACATTTAGTTTGATGTAATAGCAGGAGATTCTTTGGCCTGCAGAGGAAGTGTGGTCATGCTAATTTATAGTCCCTTTTGGCCTTGATATTTTTCTGCATATTTTTTACAATTCTGATACATAAAACAAGTCCCTCAAACATGCAAAAGAACGGAAATAACATTAACCTCTCTTCTCAGCTTGCCATGTACGATGCACTTATCTTCATTTTCTATATTTAGGAGGAAAAGACCTCACAAAATGAAATCTGCTTGCCCTCCTGCCTTGATAATCTGTAAATGATGGCATTTTAGAGCCATAAAGGGCTGGAAATGCTATCTTATTTTTATAATACAACAGAGTTTGTGATTTAGTCAAGATTATTTGAGCTTGAATTAATTCCTAGTCATTCTGTTTTCAAACGAGCATTGCTTTCTTTGTGCTGCGAGAACTAAGAAGAAAAAAACCCCATAGGCTGAATATTGGTAGCCACTTAAAAAGGCAAAATGCTGCACTTCAATTGTATGTGGGAAACCAGTTGTAGACTGGGAAGTATTGGGGGTTTTTTTTGAGCCAAGTTTTATGGAGACAGACAAAAATTCATTAAGAAAGATGAACAGACATAGAGAATAGCAATTGTGCTGACTTCATTAGTTATACAAAGTGTAGGAGTAGATGCGCCGCTGCTTGAAGTGACTCTGGCATGAGAATCTCTGGGTCTTTTTAACAAAAGTTGTCTAAGTTCTATGTTTTACATTTCCCATTCAATGTAAAAAAAAAGGAAAATTATTTGACCTTCCATATCTCTCCAGACTTCATTAATTAGCAAATAATTAAGGAAGAGGTTTCTATTAAACTGATAGAGGAAATAGGAAATAAAAATGAGTCCGCTTAAAAATACTGCATCTTAAAATATTTCATTATATCACTTTCTTCTTTTTTTCCCATGTCATTTCACTTGTTTCTGTGTTTTTTGAACAGTTTAAAAGTTAGTATGATTTGAGGAAAAAGAAGCATGAACAGAGAGATAAATATAGATGGGATTTTTGTTTGTTTGTTTGTTTGTTTTAGTTTAGGAACATTTTAGCTTTACAAGCACAGAAGTACTGATTATTGTGGTAACATTCCTTGACATTGTGCACCAAGTAAAATTCAGAAGACTGAATTAACTGTGACCTTTAAGAGAAATCTTAACCTAGATGATCAAAGTAAAAACAGATAAGCAGTCTTTGACAGATGGATGAATAGATTGTCATCTAGTACACTTTCAATATAAAACTTATTTAATTAGTACACTCTTTTGAGAAAAACATAATTGTAGTTTCCAGAATAAAGTTGAAACTGATGAATTGTCATGAATCTTGAGTATCTAAGGACAGGAAATCAACTGGTTTTTACAGAATTGTATAAAGAGAATACAGTATTCTTAAGTGTTTAATAAGAATTATACTGATTTTTTGCTTGGCACCTGATTCAAGGACATTAAAATACGCTATAAAATCTTACTGCAAAAGCCTGCCTTTGCCTCCTAAGTAATGAAAGCGTAAATGGGCACTATGGTACTTAATCCATGCCTGAAATTCTGTAATTTTTTTATTTGGAGCATTTTGGTCCAGCATACTTATGATCATTTATTTGAACATACAAGGGGTTTAGGAAACATTTACTTGATGTTTGAAAAATGATGAGGTGAAACAGAATAGTATACCATTACATAATTTATTTCTGTAAGGGCAAATTTGAAGCGAAAGTACAAAGTTCATCTGGATTTGTCTGTTAGAGCAGATGTCCAGGATGAATACTGAATTACTTTAGTCTTTAAACAGAAGATTTAGAAAGCTTTGTGTTTTGAGTTGAAGTGGAAATAGCTTTAAAAAAAGAAAATTATTTCAGTGCTGAAGATATGTGAGTTTTTCCATATAATGTACATTATATAACTTTAAAATTGTAGTACTGTTGCTGTTCCATTCACAGCAGCTTTTATGTGTTGTGTTAAATCATGCCAGATTGGTGGGTTTTACAGTGATCTAGTAGAGGCTACAGGAATATTACCTACTCCATTTTTAAATGCTGAACCTGTTAAATAGTAGCATATTGCTTCAGCAGATTTTCAGTGCACCATTTTTCCCTATAGAAAAATGTTTAGGAGAAATCTACAGCAGCCAGGACTAAAGCATATTGGTTTATCTGGAGTATATTCTCAGTATAGATATTATAAAAATAATTGACATATTGGTATCATCTTTCTTACATAACTTCCTGTTTAAAACTGCACAATTTAATAGAACAAACCTCAACCCAAACCTGCAATTTGTTGTAGCTACTCTTAATTAAACATGCTTGTTCTTCACACAGAATCATTCGATAAAAATTGCTTATTAAATGAGTGCAGGACTTTACATATTACTGTATGGGATTCCTTGTTCACTTGAACTTGCAAAGAGTTTGAATATATTGTTAAAAAAGAATGTTAAAAAGGCATAAAATTAGTATCACCTTAAAATAAGTTAAACTTACATGTTGAAAATATTTAAATTGCTATTTCTTAAATTACATGTGAACACAAGAGCTGTGGTTGTTCAATACAGTATTACTGATAAGTAAAAGGTTTGCAGATTGGCTGCACTCACAATAGAACTTAATAGAACAATATTGTAAGACTGAGAGAATCAGATAAGTTATAATGACATATAAAGCAGATTCTTCTAACTATATAATTGTTAGTACTGTAAGAAGGGAAAGTAATAATTATTGTTATAACCAGTAACATTGGAGTGACTGAAGACTTGCAATAAACAGACCTGGAGAACAGTAATGCATTTCCATTTGATAGCATTTCTAAGTATAAACTTCAGGACTTCTTGTCCTTCTAGGCATCTGAAAAACATGTGTGGGTGACTACTGAATTTCTCTCGTGAGTGTCTGCAAATGCCCAAAGACGTTTCTGATAGGGTGGATAATACCTGAAATTCATGAGATGTGGGGAATGAGAGAGAAAAGCTTGAGAAAAGAAAAGAAATCTGGCTGGTTTATGTATAAGACAAGGTATAAAACACAATTAAGTTTTATTAAAACAGAGCCTTTCTGAGAACTGCATATATTTGTGTAGGTACAGGTAAAAGCGAGAGAACATAGGTTTTTCTTTGTTTGCAGGGCTTATGTTAAGGTTCTCAGGAACAGTTACAAGGAGAAATCTTAGCTGTGCAAAGAGGTTCAAGATTTGATGTGGGCAGTAACTCCTCAAGCTGACTTCAATGCACTGGCTGACAAATCAAGAAGTTGCTTTAGATTTTAAGTTGTAAGCACATTTATTGTTTGGTTGATTTGTGCTTCTGGACTGATTATGACCTGTTAGTATTTTGTAATGATTACTTATCTACAGTTCAATGGAAATATCACAATAAGTTTACCTGGTTTTCCTTAGTGTGTACTAATTTAGAGAATCTTAATAGATAATAGTAAACTTTTATTAATCTATTAAGTGCATCAAAAAGCCTGCTCCATGGGACACTGTAGAAATACACTGAAAGTTATACTCCTTATATATAACCCAAATATTTCACAACACTGTTGAGAGGAAGAAGGTCATTGCGGTTGCAAGATCCCTATAACAAAGAATTTTGAAGAAGAAGACACAGATAAGGTAATAGTTAAAAATTGCAAGGATCTTCGAAGAGTAAATATAAAATTATTTTATTCAGAAGTCAGAAACAAGTAAGAATTCTTTTTTTTTTTTTTTTCCAAAATCACATGTGCTCCTTGTTAAATGACTTATTGCTATTTCTAATTTGTTAGATTTTCATTGTGATTTTTACCAGGTTTTAATTTCTGATCCAAACTCTATTAATGAAAACAACAGCAGATACAATTCTTATTGGGTAACAGGACTGGCCATTTATACCTTCAGTGTCTCATTTATCAGTGAAAGTAATTACTTAAGGGTCTACATAACTTAGAGTAGTTTGGGAGATATTTAGCCAACAGATTTCCCTGAAGCAGAAAGGCTGTTTTTCAGAGTGTGGAACTGTGGAATTATTTCCCTGTTAAAAAACATAAGCAGAACAAGCTAAGTACTATGATTATTGCTAAATAGTGAAATGATTCTTTTCCCACAGTCAATTTCCAGCCACCAAAACTTTCATGAAATGATATGTCTGGAAATCATATTTAATTTTTTGAAATGGTGAGTCTTATGTGTATTTAATGATATTTCACAAAATTATATGATCTTTTTAAAGGAAAGGTGTGCTAAGATGCTTTGTTGAAACAGTTCTTATGGGGAGGTAAGACATGGAAGTCCTCATTTATGAGGGCTGTCTCATCAGAAATTACTTATATACAAGACACATATAATACATGTGAAATGTTTAATACTTTCTCTGTGAGGAGAAAAGAGTTTATTTCTGATATAGCAATGTTTCAGCAGTCAAATCAGTTGTATACTTCAGGCCCAGCTTTTTTGGTAGTGCTTTTTTTTCTCCCAGCTGTATTATTTTGCCTAAAAAAAAATTTTCTTCTTACAGTATTTGATTTGTTTGGTTTTATTATTTTTTAATATGCTCAAATGATCACAATTGTAATGACACTACTATAGTTTCAATAAGTATATATAAATGGTGTAAGAAAAAACAAATTTCCAAGACATTTGTTATTGCCATACCATATTTTACTTCTAATAATTTCAAGATAGTATAAATTACAAAAGCAAGTAAACCCATAATTTTCAGCAGCTACATCCTTAGTGTTTCAGTATAAGTAATAGTTTTCATTTTGGCACTGGAACACAGGATGGTTTGCTATCCTGCTGGCCTACCTTATTGTTTTATTAAGTATTGTGTAGGGAAAGATTACAACATTTGCTTTGCCTCACATTGTTTAGTTGAGATAGTTCTGTTGGACTGCCTTCAGTTTAAAACCAGATGAACCAACATATAAATAAATGGCCTTCTTTGGATCTTTCAAAGTAGAAAGGTTCTGCGAGGTTCTGTGGTATTCTCATGCCACACATTGTTCTGTGCAGCATCTTAGATGATCAGTTAATTTAATTAATTATTTTATAAACTGTGTGGTGTGAAAAAACTCCACTCAGTAAGAGCTATGAAATTTAGGAGTTTTAAATCTAGATCTGTTGGAAAAAATGAGGCTAAAAAAGCCATGCTATAGCTCCCAGCCAAATCCATCTCCATATGAACTGCACAGCATTTGGAAAGGATAGGATGGAAAAGGAGGAGCAGGGCTGAAGGAAGAGAAGCTGGGCTTGCTTTACACTTACCTTGTCTAGATATATAGTTGTCTATATTCTGTATCTAGGAGGCCAAATAAGTGAAACTTAGGAAACCTGAACCTCATCTACACCGTTAATTATAAAAGCATTTTTGAAATAAACAAGAATCACAGAAGTAATTTCAGTATCAGTACAAGGCTTTCTTTTCCCCAATTTTACAAAGTAAGTATTCACAAGTTGTTTTGTCATACTGATTCCAAACGGAGTTTCAGCTGTTTCTTTGTAAACCTTCTCAACCTCTTGTATAATTTTCTTTGGCCAGTTCTGGTTTTGCTAGATATCCCTGTGTTTTCTAGGGAAATAGTTGACAGGCAAACCCAGGAAATTAAAGCAGGTATTTGACCAAATTCCATTCTCAACTGCACTAAAAATTCCTTAAAAACACTAGACTTCACAACTAGTTTTAGAGTATGTGGTTTTGATAGATAATCCTATGAAGTGACTGCGAGTTGCAGTACCTGAAAGTGAAAGAAAATAAGACTAAATGAAATAACCCTTCAGTGTAATATTAAAATTATACTAGAGGCTAAATGGCAGCTATTTATTTCCCTGTTTTCTTGTTTGGCATTCCCAACAGGCTAGCTGTGGGTTGATTTGAAAAGCCCTTGAAAATACTGTATGGAATTTTGTATAAGCACATCTATAGTTGTTTTTTAATGAAGCTATGTACTGTTAATCAGACAAAAAGAAAATTAAGTCAGGTCCTCCAAAAGAAAACAAAACCAAACATCCTAAAATAATTAAAACAGAATTCAAAAAATCTACTTTTGCTTTTCAGATTTTTTGCTGAGCATTTATTGACACAGTGACATTGAAAGTGATTAATGCTATTAACTTTCAGGATATAGAATGGTTGAGTACAACTGTGTTTCCTTAGCTACAGCTTTGACGGACACATTTTCACGAATGTTCTCAATACTCTGGAATAGTCTGAGTGTAGACTACAATATGTTAAAAAACCACTGAACTTTTGACATTTGATGTATTTTTAAAATATTTCTCCCTGTTTCTTGGTATGTGAGTTTTCTTCTAAAAGAGGAATTTTTATCAGTAAGGAAGAAATAAATCATACATAAAATAACCATTTGGTATTCTGGTAGCTGATTTTCACATAAACAGCAAGAAGCTGCTGTAAATTAAATGTTTCCTGCTAGTCCACTTCCTTTTAAAACACAGTAGGAGGGGCATTAGTTAACATTAAGGCAAACACAATTATCTGCTGACTACATTGTATTAAAAATAGCTATCAGCAATAATTCCTTGGCTTCTTCCATCTTTGCAGGTATGTTATAAAATTAGTTCATGTAAACATGCCGGAAAGCAGTAAAATACTTCTTAATGATTTCCTGTATGGAACCCTGAGCCATGGCTAGAGAAGTAAATTTTAGTTGTGAAGAAACATATTAACCACGTATAGTATAATCAGTTTCAAATTGTCTTATTTTTAGTAGGAACAATGGAAAAGTATTTGTGGGAAACATGAAATAAACCAAATTTTTTAACTTATATACTGATATATAAATAATTTATTTCCCTCTTATATTTGCCTTATACCCATGTATGGAAATATGAAAGATGGCTGTGTATGGTCCTTTGTCCCGCAATCCTCTTTTCTTCAAGTAGAACTCTCAAGCTGTCCTAATACTGTATCTGAGAGAAAGATGAGCAAAAACCAACCGACCAAAAAAATCCATAGCCCTTTCCAGAGAGTTCAGCTTCAGGAACTTTATTTTCTCTTGTGGTTTTGTAACAATTTTTCCAGAGTGTTCTGCCCAAAAAGGTGAAGATGTCCATTTTGATTTCTGTGTATAAATAAAATGTTTTCCTTAAGTATTCACTTTTAACAATGCTCCTACTATTGTCAATTATAGTACTGACCCAGTAATTTAATGTTAAGATGCAATTATTTGAATATAATTCACTTATTTCAAGTAAGTAAAAACTCTGGGATAAATTATGTCCTAGCCTAAAACAGAGTTAACCTGTGCTCACATTAGTATCAATGACAGCTGATCTTTTTGTGTGCTGGTTTTAGTTCTATGTGCTTTGCAAATGTGAAACCCTTTTTTTAATGGTTAAAATAATATTTTTCCTTACAAATGGTGACCTTCTGAACTACTATTTTAAATGATCAAATAATAGAAATAATATTGCATAAAGGATCTGGAACTTATTCTCAGGCATGTTACTTTAGAAACAGCTTATGAGTCATGTAGAAAGAAAAAGGAGAGATAGAAGGAAAAAGATATAAATTATATTTATTTTTGCTGATAACTCATGACTAGAGTAACTCTTGCATTTTGCAAGTATATTCATAATTATAAAATGAATTTTTAAAATTCCTTTTCAATTAATAAAAATTATTTCTAAAAGCAAACAATGTTGTTGAGCAGTCCAAGCATTTTATATATGGTGAGTAATTTCTCCTATGAGGAACTCCATAATTTGTACAGTAAAATTTGAATCCCTCCATGTTGGCCTACAGAAATTCTAGATCTGTTAAGGGGTGCAGTACTACTCATTCTGAAGTAACTTGCTTGACCCATCTGTAAAAAAGGAAGATCACTCTTAGCCCAGTTGAGTCCTTTAATATGTACTGTATTAGTCAGAACTACTACTCTGTCCACATATCTAGTTAAGGAATTATATTTAATTGTAATTCATTTGATCAGTGAGAGTTAATTGATTTGATCACTCTGACATGGATCAAGTCCAGAGTGTTGCTTTTCAAAGGGCTGCATCCTGTCATCCTGTCTGTGTTCTTTTCCAAGGAAGACTTTTTACTTTTTCATTTTGCATCCAGCTTATCACAAATAGTCAGATATGGAAACTCATTTTCACATTGTACTGACATTTCTGCTGCCTTTCTCAGACAAGGTAGGATGCATAGGTTGGAATGTTGGTGTGTTTGTTTTCTGTAAGCTTTCAAGTGGGCCATCATAGTCTTCATAAAGGTCTTGAGTGTACTTCTAAGGTCAGACCTTCAGGAAAAAAATCAGAGCTATTCCCTCCTGCCTCATTGTGTGCTCAAATATTACACCTGACATCTGCCTTTCTAAGTCTCAAGTGGATTCCATACAAGTTCTGTCTTATGAATAGGATATTAATTTATAGAACTGCAGAGAATAATGATAACTGGTATAGTCTTACTATATCTGGTGGTTTGTGGAAGTGATGAAGTGTAAGAACCAAGTGAGAATGACAGTCTCACTGCAAACGTTTTTGATTACACAGAGCTGGTGTTTCAACTGTAGTTACAAACATAACCATGAGTAGCATACACTAGAATTTAAAAACAAATACAACATTTGAGCTGGGAAAGATAATGCCAGAATAGATTCCCACTTCAACCCTTTCACTGCCATCAAAATTTATTATTCAATGTTGGGAATTTGTAGGGATGTATAATCATCTGCTGGTTTTGATGCAATTTATTTCTAATTGATTTTGTAGAAAGACATTTCCCCTCATAAAGATGTCTCAGCGTATTGCAGCCTATTTTAAAAGACAGCATTATAACTCAGCATTTGTTATTATTTGTTATTCCATGCACATTCTTTTATTTGAAAAAGAAATATTTTGGATAATTTTCAAACGACAATTTTTTTATTTTTAGAAAAATGAGGCTTGTCACTTGGAACAACTTTTTAGACTCTGTTACGCTCTGTTCCCTTCACAGCCCTTGAAACATTAGTGGTCTGCATTGTCTTTGGATATGAGAATACGCTTCTTTTGCTGTTCCCTCCTGGGAGCATTATCCCAGGAAAGCCTAGGGTTTGTTCTATCTCATGCCAGGCTGTTTGGTTCCCATTATACTATTTATTACAGGAAAGCCCTTTAAGAGTAATGCTTTTGACATACTTGAGCTCTCTCAGCATTCTTCTGTTTCTTGTCTTTATTTTCTCATCATGATCTTTTAGGTCAGACACAGTAAGGCTATGTTTATATAATCTATGTGTTATTAACATTGAATTGCACCCTCATCCACGCTGCTTGTAGAGGCTTTTGGGCATGGTTTGGAAGTTATTTGGTTCACCTGTGTTGTAGGGCCTCTTTTTGAGTCAAAGTTGTTGTGAAAAGGATAGGAACTTACCTCCCTGTTGCCCCATCCCCCAGAATGGGGTTATGAATTCATGTGCTTTTTTTTCTACAGTAGGACAGAATCTACATCTGCTTTAAAAAGCAACTGGGAAGGGCTATACAACATTTAGGTATTCTGCATGATCTGAAAGCTCTCTTGATTCTTTTCAAAGGGTGGTTTTGTGTTTACATGCAGAGGGAGGTTAGATTGAAATTGGTATTATTTATAAGGCAATGGATCATAACTTTTGCTTTAAGAGAAACTTTAGACTTGTGCGTTTTCTGCTAGTGCAGTGTGCTTTGAGGACAGCCATATTGGCCTAAGGCATTTCTTCAACTGAAATTTATTATAAATCTTTTCCAAAATGTGCAAACCCAAAAGTTCTCCTTTGAGATATCAAATAGCATGTTTGACTAAGTTGAACACATGAAGCGTATTTTCAAGTAGTTGCAGTCAGTTGTTCTGAAGGCATTTGATCCAAGACATCAGCCAAAGGGATGGAACTCACAAATTAAAGTCTAGAAGTGATTGTTTTTTAGGCTCTGCCTACTCAGATGTTGGGACTGAGTTTATCTTAAAATTCTGAGGTTTTGACAAAGGAAAATTATAAGAGTGATTGACTTCTGCTAAACTAAATTGATGGTAACAGCATATCCTACACACAATTTTCTTGTTCCTTCATTATTTCTCAGTATAAGTAAACCACTTCCAAATGTTAAAAGCAAAATTGGATAAAATAAAAATTCTGTTACTTACAATTTACATTATCCCCTGTAAAAAAAGTTGCTATCTTCCAGTATTTCCAAAGGCCTTCTAGCAATTAGAAAGTTTTCATCAAATTACCTTTGTCTTCTGAATGACTTTGCTGTGGTGTTACATTCTTTAGAACACTATCTCCTGATTATTTACTCTCTGTTTTTGAAAGTTACTCTGGCAAGATTATTTGTACTGTAATTTATTATTGAAAGATGCATATATCAGACTTCAATCATATTTATTAAAAGTGGTCATGTATGTGCAAAAAATTAGGGATAAATTTTCTAGAATTTGTTTAGAAAATTGGCCTCTTCCCACAAATCCTTTTGAAGAAAATAGGAGGAGCAGCAGTACCAGAAGGGACTGTACTCCTGGTACCCACTGGAAAATAAAAAAATGAAATGATTCAGTATAGTTTAGTGACTGCATTCCCAGGGTCTACCTTTCATATTTCTATGCAGTAGGAATAGTATTTTTCAATCTCCCATTTATTAATACTTTATTTCAACATATTCTTGCTGCACTTCTGCAGCATCAGATCTACAAATGCTTTGAAATGCTGGAAAATCTGGACAAAAACTCTGTGCTTTTGTACTATTGCATTGTTTTGCCTTTCCTGGTGCAAAATTACTCCATCATGAAAGGATTATCACAGAATCACAGAATAGTGGAGGTTGTAATAACCTCCCGACGTTGTCTAGTCCAACCTCCATGTTCTACCTGAGACATCCAGAGTTGTTTGCCCAGGACCACGCTCAGGTGGTTTTTAAATATCTCCAAGGACAGAGACTCCACAGCATTCCTGGGCAGCCTGTGCCAGTTCTCAGTCACTAGCATGGTGAAAAAGTGTTTCCGGATTTTCAGGGGAGTGTCTGGTATTTCAGTTTGTATTTCAGAGCCCACTGGCTCTGGTCCTGTTGCTAGTCACCACTGGGAAGAGCTTTTATCCTGTCTGCACTCTCCCTTCAGTTATTTGTATACACTGTTTAGATCCCTTCGCTTCTCCAGGCTAAAATGTCCCATTTCTCCACACCATTCCTCATAGGAGAGATGCTCCAGTCCCTTAATCATTTTTGTGGCCCTTCTTTGCACTCCTCCCAGTATGTTCCTCCGGTACTGAGGAGCCCAAAACTGGACACAATACTGCAGGTGCCCTCACCAGTTCCCTCATCCTGGCAGTGCTTTGCCTAGTGCAGCCCAGGATACCAATAGCCTACCTTGTTGGCTCATTATCGCTATGAGAGAGCATTCTGAAGGCAGACATGCACTGACTACTGTTTCCTACCACAGTTCTCTTCAGAAGCACATGCTGTCTAAGCAGCCACTTTTTTTACTCTGTTTTCTTGGTACCATCTTCAGAACCATGACCCATCACTTTTGAAGACTGATTTGTAATCTGGTACTGGGAAAAATACTGTAGAGCCACCCAGTCATATGAGATAGAGCCAGGGTTTGAAAATACAGTAAGAATATACACAGTCCAGAATAATATTGTAGCTCTTCATGAGACGCTTTTCACAGCATTCTTGGTAAATGCTGGGAGGTTTTTTGCATATAATTTTTTGTAAGCTTAGATGGTACGGAAATAATGACAGCATCTAAGAAATGTTCCTTTATTAAGTTTATTTTTTCCATATAATGCTTTAGGTTGAAAGAATACTTTAAATATCACATAGTCCAAGTCCCCAGTCATGGGCAGAGACATCTTTCCCTACATCAGGGTGCTCAAAGCCAGATCCTTTGCATTTACTTTATAACATACCTTGGGATTCAGCTATGGAGAATCACCGAGTGACTTGTGACACCACACTCTCACTACTGCCCTGCTGAACTGTACTCACATATTGGCCACTTTCTCACAAATTCACTGGTTCTTCATGAAGTAGAATAGTTTGAACTATTAAAAGGAATAATTATTTTAATTGATCATTACATGACAAGATACAATTTCTAAACAGCTTGCTGTATTTTCTAGTTCAAGGCTGAAAACTGAAATAGTATTTTTTTCCACAGAGAAATATTTTTATTTAGATTTTTAAAAATTGCAGATAACTGAAATATGACTGTTAAGATAACTGATAAAATAAACCCAATCAAGTTTCTCTGATTCTAAATCAATTTTCAATGCATTCTAGGAAAATGCTGGCTCTTTATATGGTTGGAACTGATTTGCACATATCTTTCAGCAGTTAGAAACTGCATTTTGACTGCATAGTCTTGACACACTCCTTTTTTTCAATATTAAACAACAATGGGGTTTAATTGTCCTTTGATCCCCATATATAATCCTTTTTGGTTAACATTAAGTTCAGAACTGGAAAATTTAACTCTGAGTTGTCTCTAAGAGTTTTTTCACTTCAAAAATAGTATGTTTGTCCAGGGGATTATTATCTGCTATACAGCTTTTAGATATGTTAGGGAACATCCAAGGTATGCTTATTTCACTGTCCTACAACTAAAATTATACTTAAAAAAGAAAAGTCTACAAAACATAATAAAGATCAAAGCAAATCTCTTTCCTCCCACCCTAAGGAGTAGGGAAGGAGAAGAGAAACAGAACAAAGTGGATAAAAATGGAATTAGGAAAGAGCCAGAAAAAGACAGATAAAAAATTAATTTTAAATATGAAGGCCTTCACTTTGCTATTCTACAGGATAAATGGTCAACACCCTCACATTAATTTTTCAATGAAAAGCCCTTTAAAATTATTTTGTGCAATTTTTGCAATTATTTAATTCCTTTTGAGACTTTTTATAAAGAAAATATTACTGAAATTATTCTCAAAACAATTATATTTCTGACAACTCCTGTTACTGAAATTTCTTAAAGTTTCACATAATTACATATTAATGTTCAGAAATATTTTAAGTAATAAATCACCTCATTTAGGCCAGTCATCGTTTACTATTTTTTTATGGCCTCAAGCAAACATAACTTATCTTTGAAAATACTTCTTCTTTGCTGCATTTTGCTTGTGACTAAAAGACAAAAGATCTCAGAGCAAAAGAGAAACATAAAATGTGAAAGTGAAGCTCTAAAATCTATACCTCACTTAAAGCAAAAAAGGACAATGTTTGAAAAGTGTCTAGCATTGTTCCCATCTTTTAAAAGGATTCAAGAATGACTCCAGGTATCACAGGCTGGCAAACTTCTCTTCAGTATTATAAAAAATGATGCAGTATAATTAAGGAGAAAGTAATGAAACACTTGGATAAATATATGCTGATATGATCAAACCAGCCTAGTTGCCACAAGGGTAAATCACACATTCTTGACCAGCTAAATTCTTTGAGTCAACAGTACAGTGTATAAAGGGCATCTTGAGGAAGTCATTTACTCTGATTTTTCAAAAGGATTTCTGACAAAATCTCTGAGAAGAAACTAGGAAGAAAAAAAAAGCAGCCAAGAGGTAAGGCAAAAATTCTGAGAAGGTTTAAAAGTGAGTAAGCAAGCCAAAATAAGCAAATTTTTAATAAAGAGTTTCTTCGCAGACTAGAGAGGAATTCTTATCAGGCAATATGAAACACTTAAGGAAAAAGAAGGTTTTATGCTTTTACCAATTAGCTAATAATTTCTCTTGTTTTAGTAATTATGCTGCCTAGATTGGTGATTTCCAGGAAATCTCTCATGACTGCCTTTTCATCACAGTTCACTAGGACCACTGATGTATTTTAGGTACCATTTAATTTTAATCACACTTTTCTAGTATCATAGCTTCAAAGCATCAAATTGACATTGCTGCAGTCCAGTCCTTCTGACTTTGGTGCTTTGTTTTTCTCAGTGTCCCTTGATGCAGTGAAGTATTTGTCTGAGTATTTAGTAAATTAGATCAGAAAAGCAACCTGGATCAAAATGATTCCATCTCCCCTCCAGCAAGGAGTTAAGAGATTGTCCAGGTTACTTTGTTTATCCAGTTCACTATGTAGTCACTTAAGTACATCTGGTGATGTAAGAGAGGGAACAGAGCAAGGGCAGGAATAGTGGCTGCAGCAGATTCCCTCTTTTGATGACAATACCTGTTTATTCTTGCTTCACATTGTATTTGAAACTGTGTCTAACAGCTTCAGGTAGTAGAACAGGTAGTGAAGTCAATTACATTCAGTTCAAACTTGAACTCTAGTAGTTGCTAGCTCAGACAGAAGTGCAAATGGCAAGACATTTCTGATAAATGCAATGATGAGAGATACCCTAAAAGGTCTGTAATAAAATATGATACATCTTGGAGCTATATATTGATTTTCATCAGACAGCTATGTTGGGATCCGTTTCACTTTACTGAAGTTTAACCAACAGTCAAACTGGTAATCACTAAGAAAAAATACTAAAATTCTTTTGAGCTAAAAGAGTCTTCTCTGCATTGTTATAAGAAATACTTAAAAATATAACTGAACTTCACAGGATGCCTGAAGGTTTACAAAACAAAATAAAAGCGTGCACGATGTACTGTATTAAATATGCTTACTAATATAGCATTTCACATATATTAAACAAATCGATCTTTTGTATTTTCTTCGGATGTTTAGTAGGAATGGAGTCAGAAAAAGCTGATTAATTAGGTTAAATGCTAGTCTAAGAGTTTCCTGCCATACAGAAATCTTAACAAAGCAGTAAAATTTCACCATTAAAAAAATGACTGAATAAATAGCTTTATATTTTACCAGAATTGATGTAGAGGTGAGAAAGATATAACAAAAAATTCCCTGGTTCCTTGGTATCTTGATTATACCTGAACATTTTGACCAACAATTGTTGGTAATGGATACTGGAAAGGAGTTACCTCTGGGTTTTTCACTGTTCAGGTACTTGTAGCAGGTGATTGACAGCCAAAATATTATGAGCAGTGTGGGCACAGTACCATTTCTGGCTACCTTTCAGGAAGATAAACAGCACATCATCTTGTTTCAACTGGCTGTACTTGGTCAAGAATGGCATTCAGAGCAGGATTTTAGCATGCATGGAAGGAGCCAGTTAGAATTAATAGATGGATGTGGCTGGATAGGACAGTTTCTTCAGAGCAGTGGATTTATAAAAAATCTCTAGCTACATCTACAATCCGTGAATATTCTACTTAAATTTAGTAAAACTTGAGTTTTTGAACTCTCTAAGGGTAAGGTAGGGGTGGTTTTTGTTCAAAGATCAGAGAGGTGCCAGTTCCTCAGAACACAATATGCTCCCTAACCAGTCTGTCCTACCATTTATTCACATTGATCTTAGGGGAAACAGATATCCTCAGGTTTCATGCTGCTAAGAGTCATTGAGAATGCAAGAAAGGAAGCAGCACAATCTCTTAAACATGTCTTATTTAACAGTATTATTAATAATCTGAAAGAGAGGGGTGTTAAAAAGAAGATAGCAAGTTTCATAGATGATGCTAAATTAGGTGTTGCAAATATTAGTGAAAACAGAGATAAAACAGAAGAGCAAAAGGAGATTGCAAAGACAGGAAGAAAATAAGTAAACCAAGAGAAGTTTGCTTAGAAATTTCAAAGTTAATTATATGGAGAAAAATAATATTAAAAAAAGTTCAGCATTAGAAATATGGAATGAAGTAAAAATAAAGAAGCTACCAGGACAATAATTGAACAGCAAATAGTATATGAATGTGAATCGGAACATGGAATAAAAACCAAGCAATTTTATTTGGGAGGCAAACTCCCTTCTCGAGCTCTCTGATCTGCAGAGCATGTAAATAAACTGTATCATCTTTCAGAATAGTGCATCTTGTTCTCTCAAGTTTATCTCGCTAATTTTGTGAGCTGGTTGCAAGAGAGGCTGTATCACCGCAATGAAGCATTTTTGTCATGTACAACGTTAATGCAGGATGTGAGCTACATTGCTATAAGCAGAAGAACTATAATCCCTCACTATCTTTGAGGCCAGAGGTAGGTGCAGTGCACCTGTTCATGGCAGAGGGAAAGGCTGTGTCCCATTTCCATCGTTTCAGGTCATTCTCTGCAGGCTGGGTCATACGGTGGGGCATTCTGCCAGCCAAAGAGCTGCAAAGCATATTTTTTGCACTCACATTTTCAGGTCCTGAACAGCACTGCAGTTTCTCTCCATCACTGGAGGAGCTGGAAAGAAACTCCAGTGCTTCACTCAAGTTAAGACTGAACAAGTGAGTTGCTGGTGCAACTCCACCTGGAGAGAGCAGGTGGAACACTGTAATATTAACACTGTCAGTAATTATTATAATTATTTGCTCTATGTATCTCAGACCTTTATTTTCTCTGTAAGGAAGAGTTGAAATCAAAACACTTTTTGGTACTGGAAGGGTTGGCTTGTGGAAGAGGGTTAAAGAACTAGACATATGTTCATGAATATGATTATGTCTGCATGGCACCTTAGGGGCTGGACCATGGAGCTCAGAAGGCTGCTGTGCCCCTTGATGTGTCTCAGTGCTTTTCATGGTCAAATACAGGACACTTGTAGCACTTGTAGCCCCCTAAGGGCTTAGAAAGGCTTCTGGAGCTCAAACAGCCTACAAATCCATCTACCTTTGTATGTCACAATATTGGGACCCTCCTGTGAAGAGTCACATGGCTGACCCATCATGAGCCATGCTATGGCACTGCAAGGCAGCTGATGCTTGGCCATGTGTGATTCAGACAGAAGAATGCTCCAACTTGCTGGGACATGATCTAAGTTTTCAGTCTGCAGCACAGTCCAAATCTATTTCACTTTTATTTTCCAGTACGCAATAAACACCATTCATACCCAAACAGTGTGGGCCTGGGACAACTATGGACCTTAAGAAACGGGCTTTAAACACACACTCCACAAAAACAGAGATGAAGCCTATATAATGTGCCTAACAGCTAACTGAAGAGAACTTAATGAGCATTCCCTAACAAAACAAATCCTGTACAATAAAATGGAAACTGGCATGTGTACAGTACTATGCAGTTTAACACAAGCAATAGTAAATGAGAAGACAATGTTAGGGTGTTGCTAAGTGCTAACTCTTAAGAGACCTTGGATATGTACCCTGCATTCAAAAGCATGCTGAATGTACTGGAAATCTTCATTGCTGTTGTCACTAGAATATTCTGCAGTTGCTTGTCACTTTGTTGAGCCAAACATAGATAGTTTGCACAGCTATCATCTTCCAAGGGTGCTGCCAGATTTGCAGAGCTTTATTTTATGCCATGATCACATTCATCCTTTCTGGCTGCAGGTATCTCAGGAAATGGTGGTTTAGTCTGTCTCCTTAGGCACTGGGTGTCCTTCATACCTTCTTCAGAATTGCACTTGACATTTCAATATCCCAGACTTAGTATATGTGATATGTTGTGTTGATTTCCACACTTGAGTTAGGCATCAGGAAGAGTTCAGTGTTCCTACCCCAAAGAGAGAAAATATTTCAAAGGATTGAGGCTTAAAAAATTGTTGAAAACAGGAGACATGAGACAAAAGAAATAATTTTAAAAACAGTGCAATATGAATATTTTGTAAAAGATACACATATGAAGTGCATTATTGATAAGCTTGGCAGAAAGACTGTAGTCCTATGATAAAAAAAAAAAGAGTTCTAAAAGAGCAGAAGAATGTCAACAGTTGGGCATCTGTTAGGGAAAAACCTTATCCTAGTTCTAAACAATAAGCTGCAAAGAAGCAAGGATCCTAATGTATCTGCAGCTGGGACACTAAATTGAACATGAAATCAGTGGCAGTGAAATGTTTTCTCAGGGCAGGGCCCCATTTTATCCCTGAGCTCTAACCTGAAGAAGTGTCAGTACAAATACAGCAAGTGAATGTATCTATTTTTGTCAGTCTTTCTCCAGATAGGCTAAGTTAAACCTAAGACTAATTCAGTTACTCTTAGGTTAAGTCTGGCAGAAGTGGAAAGTACAGTCCTACTGGTCTCAGCCTATTTCCATTGGCACTTCCATTGGCACGTCTTACCTAGTTTAAAAGTCTTAAATTATATAGCATGGTCTCTAATGTCAGAATTCATCTTCCTTTACAGTATTAATGCCTATTAATACTTATACTAATACCTAAGTGCCGATTAAAATCTACCAGCATTATTACATCCCCCCAGTCTTCTTTTTTATTTTTGTTCTTTGGAGTAGGAGTCATCTTTGTTCTCTTTTTTTTTTTTTTTTCTGGTATGGCTCCTAGCACAATGGGACCCTGATCTGAGACTGATTTTCTTAAAGTTCTAGAGGAGATGTATTGGAAGTAAAAGTTTCAAAATAGATCTTTGCCATCTGAACTTCTGTGCTTCACTGCATGACGCCCATTTTAAAGACAGGGTCAGATTCAGGAGTAAAATAGTTGGAAAGATAAAGTGAGGGGCTCTGTGAGACTTTTGCCAAAAATAAGATCCTCCATCCATAGTCCTGCAGCCTCTGAGACTGACCTGTAATGTTGTGAAATTATGTACCTTATGCCAGCCTTCATTTGTGTATGGCGCAAACACAAGGACAGAGGGTTACAACTGCTTCCAAAAGAAAATAAAAAATTTACTACTAAAAATATGGAAGCATTTTACTCCATAAAAATGTGGAAGTGTCATGTGAAGCTTTGATAATGGTGTTAATAATTATTTGATTGACTGAGATTTTGTATCTTGTACTCAATAACATTTCAATCAAAAAGAGTAAATTCCAAAATACGTGAACCTTGTATTATTCAGTCAGACAATAAAAACTGAAAGAGTGACTACGTGAGACTGAGAAACATTAGCAAGAAATAGAATTTACCATTATTAGCATAGTTCTTAAATGTCCTTCTTGATTGTAAAGGGAATTTTAAAGAAACCTCTACTACAGAACAGGGAAGTATTATGGAGTCACATAAAGAGTACTTGCTGATAAGCAATCCTTTGAATCCTCAAAAGTCCCTTCTCTTTAATAATTATACCAACTGCCACTTCCAACCACAAAGCAAAGCTTAACTGGCACAGTGACTTGAGAAATGCAGCAGTTGTCTAGGGAGGCTAAACAACATATTATTCTGCATTTATTTTAATAGATATTTACATGCATATACGAGTTGAAAATGCACATACTTTCATAAATGTAAGCAAAATTAACAAAAAGACCTCAGCAAACAATACTGTTCATGATTTATGATTCCATAATCCCCTTTATAGCCCCCTAATAGGCATTACATGTAGCAAAAGCAAAAAAGGAAATTTTCTGTTTTAACCAGGCCTCTTAATCCTGAGAAGTATTTAATCTTTTGGAAATGTCTCAGTGGCACACTGCTGATGGCATGCAATAAAGGTAGTTGACCTGTCCCCTGTGGAGCAAACCCAAGGCAATCTGCCTAATCTCATCCTGGGAAACACATCCAGTATCACTGCATCTGTTGAAATCACATGGGTATTTTTTGCAAATGCATACACAGAAATTATTAAAACAAGCTTTGTTCAGTTCACAATTTAGCCTTTTTGAAGCATCTCCCATGCCCCCAAAGAACAAAGCAGACAGCTGTAGTTAAATTCTGTTTTTAAGATTGTCTGCAAAATGACTCTCATCCCCTTGAGAGGAAATAACTCAATCCCCACAATGCCAGGTACAGTTAAAATCTAAAATAAACACATAAGAAAGCCCCTTATTTAAGACACTGTCTTTTCCCATTATTAAGTGTCTTCAGATATAATACAATTTTGCTAAATTTTAAATACTCAACTCGAAGATTTCCATGGCAGGTGTCTGCCTCAAGCTGAAATGAATGTAGTACTTCACTTGTTTTGGAAAGCTTAAGCAAGCAGATCCATGCCTCACAATAGATTTCATAGGAAAATATTTTTGCTCCTATGAGAAATGTTTACAATTACCAAGGAAACTGTATTATCTTTATGTTCTGGAGGGGTGGCCTAAAGCTTGGCATGAGCTACCCTGTGAAAATCTGCCTACATTTGGCTTGCATTTATAACCTCCTGGAAAAAAAAGAAAAGAAAAGAAAAAAAAAAAGCCTCCATATTTTTAGCCACTAGTTTTGGCAGTTACCTTCTTCAAAGCTTCATCTTCACTGGATCTGCTCCTTGCCTGGACTGAAGGGGCCAAGT
Organism: Aleadryas rufinucha; assembly: GCA_013397815.1. NCBI lineage: Eukaryota > Metazoa > Chordata > Aves > Passeriformes > Aleadryas > Aleadryas rufinucha. The sequence continues at coordinate 890,061 of VZTH01004248.1, read as the reverse complement.
GGGGCTTTGTGCAATTCCTCCTCTCTTTGACAAGTATTGTGGTTTGGAGAACAGAGCTTGTAGCAGGAGATTATCTCTCTTTTAGTGTCAAAGAACCCCTGCTGATGCCACAGCAATAAAAGGAAAACTGCCTAAGTGGAGCATTAGGAGCTGGGCCTGAGTGTTACAAGGATGGGGACAACGAAGGATCACAGGGCAAGAGAGAGTGACTGAAATTATTAGGGAAAAGAAATGCAGGCAGAGAAAAGTGGAGTTAAAATGCAAAGTTAATAAAAAGGAGTGGGAATAGTCTGGAGGTCAGAAAGAAATTATTTGACTGGGAAGGCCACTGAGGAATCTATGACTGTAATATGGATGTACACAAAATAGCACCCGTGGAGGATTTATGTCTGGAAAAATGAAAGATAGGTATTACCTTTGTATGCCCCTAGAACTAGTGTTTTGCTCCTGCCAGGTAATAGTTCTGTAGGCCAGATGACATGCATGTCTCACCTGCCTCTTGTGCTGATTCACAAAAGAGGGACAGCTTTTCACAACTCAAGTACTTTTCTAGACTGTGTCAGAGATACGTGCTGCACCCACCAACACAAACTGGTTGAGAGAGTGTACATATGATGCAACATCTGTTTAGAAATTTTGCTTTTAAAAGCTAGGCAGTTGCACTGACTTTCCGAACACAGTCCTGTTGTTCTTTGGGCTTTTATGCATAATATATACTTATTTCCTCAAAAATTCATAATGGCAAGTTTTTTCTGAAACCTGATATGAATCAGTCATTCTTAGAATACCCTTAAGAGTCTACATTGTACGTTGTGTTTCTGTCATCACGTGCCTCTGAGGAGGAAAAGTCTAAATCAGAATATCCAAGTAATGAAAGTATACGAGACATATTTAGGATCATAAAGTTTAAAAGACAGGGGTAAATGTGTAAGCTTAAAATGCAGCTGCCTGGAAAAGTTCAGTGATGAGAAATTTGCAAGGTCGAAGGACAGAAACCCAGTAAATTACTTTCTGATCATTTCAGCTATGTTGCCCAATTTACTAGAGCTCTGGAGACAGAAACTGACCCATTCCCACACACTGTGTGGTGCTCTGTATTTAAAAACTGATTGTGTTAATAAGTATTTAGGAGTTTCCTTTGCCTTTGTACAGTAGAACTAACTGGGCTATTATGCAACCTTAATACTTTTCTTTTTTCTTACTATTTACCATTTCTTCCCTGCTGTCATTTTAAATAACACTGATATTTACTTCTACATCACATTACAAATGAAGTTTTGTAATGAAAGAGAAGAGTATTTTGACTGTAGTTCTGCTAAGTATGCAGTGCTTTGGCATGGTAAATGCTCCCCACAGATATCATGTCTTACGATCACTGTTGCTTAGAATTAAGAAAAAAACCAAAATACCCAAATGATAAAGTGTATTGCAAGATCGGTGGAACATACTGAAACTCCATTCTAGCTAGGAAAATTGAGTCATTGCCACGATTAAGAGAAATGAGATGACTTACTTATAAATCCCTAGCAATCATCATCTCTCAAATACCACAGCTAACAAATAACTATTTGTTTACAAATAGGCTGTATCATCCTCTGGTGGCTGAGGCCCATGAAGCTGGATTATATTTACCTTTTTCTGAAGCCTTCCATTAAAGTTTCTAAAAGGTTTCCCTTTGATGATCTTATGTCTATAAAAACTGAATCCACCTTAATCTCTTTGGATATTGTACTAAGTAGAGCTTTTCTCAGCCTGTGCAAAACTCTTGAAATATCACAGTGAGAATTTTTTAAACATAGTTTAATTGTAAGCAATTTTAAGTGATATAATGTAGCTGCATTTCCTTTAGCCTTGAATTGTACTTAGCAGGTTAATTATCTTTTGCAGTTACAATGAATATTTTTTCCTAAAATTTCGGCCTATCAGGCACCTGAAAAGTTTTCAAGATAATAAACAATGTTGAGTGCATCCTATTAAAAATGTTAAACAATGAGAAGGAAAACCAAAATTTGATACCACTGAGCACCTGAACATTATGACAAAGCTGTTTTATCTGAATGAAGTATTTAATGAGAATTTTTAATAACTTCTCTCACCTTTGAACTGTCTTGTTTTGAAATCCCTAGTTTTTAGTGCAGAGAAAAAGTTTATTGATGTAAAATTCCTTCTGAAGAAGAACAGGGATTTCACTCATCAAACCATCACCATCAGTCATAAAGGCTGTTCATACATCAGATTCCTTTCAGTTGCCTCCTGAAAACAAAACATATTTAGCCAAGTATTAGCGAGATAACAAGGAGCTGTATTTTTACCAGTACAGATAACTTGGTTGCTATGCCAAAAAGTCAAGTTTTCATTTTTGAAAAAGAAATTGCTCCAGAGAATTTTTTTCCCCACAACTCTTAAAATATACACCAGCACTAAATAAGCAATCATGGATTCACTTGAAGACTTGAGCTGTGAAATTGCATCTCAAGCAATTAAGAATTCTTTGTACTATGACAAGTAATACATACTAAACTTGTTACCCAGAATGGGCCAAATGAGATCTTCCAATATAATAGTAACTTTTTATCTTTTTAGTGAAATCAATACCTATAATTTTAACTTCCCAGATTTTCTGAATTTCCACTTGAGAGCATGTACAGCCAATATGGTCCTACATCCTTTCAATTTATATCTCTTCTTTCTGCTGCTCTTGAATCATAAACTTGTTCTTCAGCCAGTCTTCTGCATCCATTTCATTTAAACATAGTCTTAGCTCTCTGAATCAGGCTGCTATTCTTTTAACACTTGTCCATAATCAGCTACACCAATTAGCTAATTTCCGTTCAGATTAATTTCTTTTTCCAACATTTTAGAATTGTTTCAGCAATCAAGATTTTATTCTGTGTTGTTTTGAGTTTTGTTTTCCTCCCCTAGAGACTGCTTTCAATTGGCCTTTGTGTTTGAAGGGAACTTTTCAATTTCCATTAGTAAACACCCTTTTATTTCTTTTTTTTTTTTCCGAACATGATTTTTTCCCAATACCTTAGCATTTCTTGCTTGTAAATTCTTTTTTAGTTCATCCTGAAACATGGCATATGAGAAGGAGGGATGTTTTTGTTTACCCTCTACCCACTATTCCATTTCACATGGTGGGGGTAGATGCATCCACATGATATGGAAATACATCCTTTATATATGTTTGTGCTTTGTATAAAGATACATACCCATATGTTTAAATGCAAGAATATACAAGATGGTTTGAGAGGATGTTTTAATGAAATGTAGAGATTACTTTTAATATTTTCTTGTCCTCTTTGGTTTTTGTGTACACTGCAGTTGTACTTGAGCCATATTAAGTGTTTCCTAAACAGAGAATAAGAAAGTTCTCACTCAACATGGCATTTGTGGAGTTAGTTTCTCCAGAAAAAAATGCCCCCAAAAGCAATATTATCTGCTTGTATCTATTAAACCCTCTCATCTCTCTGAATCATGTCCCAGAATACAGGTTTGTTTAGAAGGAGGCAAATCTTAAATAAGAACTCCTTAAATAGATTGTTATGTTGTTGTGACAGGTAGAAAAAAGTAAATGAGCTATTAGATGTCACAGAACTGTAAAATCACGAGATTGTTTAGAGCTTCAATCTGACTGATAGCACTGCACTGCAAGATGCAGCTGTAGAAATCAAAATGCACATCTGAACAACATTGAGTCATTACTCATGTTTGAGAATGTAATGTCTACCGATTTGCATTTGCTTTGATGTACCTCATTTTGGAATTTTAAAATGGCTTTTCAATTCTTAGAGTATTAGACCTTCATATGGGTAAAGAGAAAAACAGTTACAGGAGTTACAGCAAAAAATATTTTTACACTGTAGATAAAATTTGTTATTTTTGGCATAAATTAATGACAGTGTGGTGGTAATTAAGAGGAAAGTCTACTACCAACTAGTTATTGCATATTTATTCGATACTTTTGCCTACTTATTTTCCTTTGAAGTGTATTTGACACTGGACACTGTCAAGGTACTGGAGTAGGAGGCCTGTTGGTCTTAGATAAGATATCAACTCCTAGTTTTCATCTAATTTTCTTTAGAAAAGACAGAAGTGCCTAATACAGTAAACACAATTATTACAGAGCACTTAAGCGAGGGCTAGCAAAATAGATAACTTGACAAGCTTATAAAAGCTGTATAAATACAGCGAAGTATGTAAACTGCAATGTTTTCCATTAGAAAGTAATAGAAATGCAAATTGATTTCATAGAAGGCACTCAAAATAGGGGGTTTTTTTCCTGCAAAATTGTTTTCTTATTGCGAGACGTCAGTGTGATAATGCCCCAAGAAACAACAGGCATCTTGCCATTGGCTTAGTTCTAAGAAAATAGGGATTTTCCCAGGACCAGACCAGCACAGGTTATTATACAGCTCTATTGTTTCTAGTAAAAGCTGTTTAGTACTTTGACTATCTTCCAGACAAATTTCCAGCATTAAACCAGAAAACATTCTATAAATCTTTTCACGTAGGCCCTGTCTTCACGGACACACCCTCTGGCTCTCAAACTTGAATTCCATTTTTAAGTATACTGCATTCTGCTATGGTGGGATACCATTTATTTTAAGGTCAGCTGTGACCCGACTTTCACGAGAACACAAGGTAATTTAAGAGCTATTGATGCCCAGGGCTTGAATCCTGATCAGTTTTGCATGTACATAGAATGATGTGAAGACCCAGGTTTTACATGCTGGTACAGTGATCCCACAGTGCTAGAGCTTAAACTCTGGAAGAAGAGTTTCAGTTGAGGTAGATACAGGTAGATCCAAGGAAAGTACCTTTTGGAAGTTGAGAATAAATAAAGCGGCTGATGAAGAAGTAAAAGTATAATCTCTTGGATTACTGTTGGATTCTGACTTCAACTATTTTCTGCAGCTGTGAGTTCTTCTGGTGCTCCCATGAAATTAGATGAATAGCTGTATAGATAAACTCCCAGACTATGAGTGAATGTGATTTATTGTTTGAGGGCTAACATTGTCTCTTAGACGCAAATGCAAGCGCTAAACTGGACAGCAAACAGCTTTATAGTCCTGCTCTTCTCCTGGCAGTTGAGCCTTGTGTTTCAGAATCTAAGCACTTTTTAAATAAATTTTATTTAGATCTTACTACAATATCCTGTCAAACACAAATAAATATAAAAATAATACAATTTAATGGCAAATAGGCAAAACCCAGTGGATCCCTGTGCACTGGGATCCATTACGTGGGGATAGCTTGGACTGTGCCGATGCAGAATTTGGCGAAGGGCCCAGCTCAGTGCTGAAGATGGCATAGAGAGAGGTTAGCTGACTAATTCCGCCTCACACCTCTCCTGATCCAGGAATTTTGGTTCTGTTTACATGACTGACACCATTGTAAAGAACAGAAATGCCATGAGTCTTCATGGCAGGATCAAACAAGTGTACTGAGAGTTATGAATTGTGTTTACTTGTAGCAAAGCATTAGAACCTTCTCTGAGGTAAAGTGACCCCTAATGACTGTCAAAATTATGAACTACTTCATTGTCAATTAAATGGCACAAGAAAGGAAACAGACAAACACACTCTAGCATCTGCATGATGTCTGGATCTTGTTTGTTTGATCGTAAACTGTGTTATCTTATTTTGGTGTCATTGCTGGAAATAGATTAGATTCTATCTGAAGCATTGTATTGGGGTTTTTTACTTTTTCTGAGTGCTACTCAGAACCAGATTTTCAAAATATGACATCTATTTTTCAGGTACAATTTGAGCACTTCTTTTTCTGCAAGCAAATGATAAAATATACAGATATGCATACAAACCTCAGCTGTATGTGCTAACTGAATACAAACTAAGCACAAACGGGCTTTTACAGATGTAAATTCTATCATTTGCTTGTACAAGTGACAGTGATAAACAACCACACACACCAGTGATTTGCATGCACAGAGCTGAAGTTTAGCTCTGAGTGCTTTTTGAGACCTTAAGTGTCATACCCTGTTGACAGCATATTTGACCTGAGAACTTCAGCTTTTAAAGAAAAACATTTCCTTGCAACTTCAGTTTATTTTCTTTATATCCATTACCATGTCTATTTATTTTTAATCTGTCATCAAAACATCTATATTTGAATGGTTAGGCTGACTGGTGTCTTTTGCTGAGCTATTGCTAATATGCTGGGAGGCATTGCTGTTTAAGTACATTTGGTTAATTTTGGATCTAATTCTATTCATTTTTCAATGACTGGACATTTTTCCATTGGCTCCTTTGATTGTACATTCCTTGGGGCAGGGATGTGTCTTCCATTGTTTTTTTGTGAGTGCACTACCAGTGATGGTGTCCAAGAAATACAAGTAGACAATAACCTATTCTTTCAAGGAACAAAAAGATGTTCTTTTTGATGCATTAATCTTTCATCTCTCTTGAGTTTGCCATTCAGAGTCAGAAAACTGTTTGCAGGGTTTTTTATTTTCATCAGTTTCCTAGGTTTATGCATCTTCTAGTATTCTCATTTCCTTGTAAATTTGTTTCATACTCACTCGTTCAAATGTCTGTTTTAAACTCTACAATTCTGAGTAGAAAAATTAAAAATAATTTTTTCATGTTGCTTTTTGAAGATGTATGATATCTCACTCAGCAAAAGTTTCTTTCAGATTTTTACTTAGTGGGTTTTTTTTCTCTATAGCAACCAACAAAAGCAGAAATAATGAAAACATGGCTTTTACAATTAGGAGACATGGCTAGCTCCAAAGCACAGATATATTGAAATTATTTATGGAATTAAAAATAATTCTGGAAAGGGAAAGTTCTGGATTTTGTGGTTCCCCTTCAGAACCATGTCCTTTATTTCACCTTGTAGTTGTAATATTGGCATCAAAACAGGTTTATCATAGGGCAGAGACAGCAAAGTCAGACTCTTTTCTAAATATTAAAGTGTTAAAGACTAAACTGTTTAAATATGTACTCTCTGTCTCATTGGATTCAACCAGCTGCAGGTTAAGATCTAAATGTAGTGGACAAAACTGTAAAACCCTGTACTCAAGTCCCACCAGTTGAATAGAAGAGTGACTGATAAGGTATATGCTTGTTATCAATTTTCATCCTTAAGAAGATGCAATGAAATGTGTTCAGTCTTACTTATGCTTAACACTTCGGGTTTTTTTACTCTAAGAAATTCGATGAGTTTAAATTTATTTCCAATCTGCAGAAGGAACAGGGAGAGAATGGGGCATATCTCAGGAGGACCAGAGAGCCAGCAGAAGTTGAAAGAAGTAGTCAAATTGAGCAGTATGCATTAATTAAAGAATTAAAAGCAGAAATGTTTTAAGAAAGTGGGTCTGTGCATATTGTTTACACAGATACTACCAAATGGATTACTCATCTATTTTCATCATCAAGAAAATTCTCCAGACTTCAGTTTTGACAGTTTTAAACAAAGCCCATCATCCCAGCTCAAAACTGTATTTGCATATGTATATATGCAGTCTGCTATGAAAAGAATAAGATGCTATTAGCACATTGAGTCCTTATGCTTCACCCTATTACAAGAGACAGAAGCAATGAAAAGAGATTGGGAAAGGAGAAAAAAACCCAAGAAAGAAAAAGGGGTTGCTAGAGCTAAACACGTAATTGTTTTGGGCTTCCTCCTTACCCCATGGTATGTTCCTGCTCTGATGATGTTTCCCTACGATTCCACTGGGCATATCAGCAATAAGGGCACATAGGAACACTCCGTAGCATGGAAAATCAGACAGGAGTTGGTGCTCCTAAGACCTGCACTAGTTCCTCCACAAATCTCCTCTGCACTTTACGCAACAGGGCTGTATGTGGCTTTCAGATCAGCTGGTGAAACAGAAGTGCTGAAGGGCTTAGCCCACATATCATCTTGTCCCCATCTCTCCCTGTTACTGTGACTCCAAATTTCAGTCCTTGCACACCAACCCTTGGCTGTCACTGGAAATGTTGTATCCCTTGTAGAACATTCTCATGTCTTTGTCTGCTTCTGAAAGTTTCATCTCTAGTAATGAAGATTTAGCATCCATTAAGAAATTATATAGACAAATTATTTTTCTGTTGTTTTAAAGCATCTCCCTTTTTTTTTGTTTCCAAGTTATTATAGTGACAAATTACTTTTTTTCCCATTTTCTAACTTAAGTGAACTCAGTTCACTTAAGATCAGGAGATCTTCCTTTCCCAGGTACTGAAAACTACGTCAAACTTTTTAATTTGACACAGATCCAGGCTTACCACAGGAACCGAGAAGACTGCAGCATCACCCAGTGAAATACAGATGTTTTCAGACTGTGTGGAACAAATGTGGCTATGCTGCCCACCCATTTCCCTCAGAGCTGCATTTCTTCCCTTTGCGTCTCCCACCCAGTAATGTCTTGACTAGCTATGAGTCCAGGCCGACTCTCAGAAAAGCCAGCAGAAATAGCTGCTTCTTTTTCAACTTCATACAACAATTTTGAGGGGAGTAAAGCCTTCCATACACCCTAAAGAACAGATACTTGTGTGCTCAAATCCTGGCCCTGCTATGGAAAGTGAGTGCATGGCCATTGCTCTCATTGCAGTGTCTTGGGCAAGGAAGGATGAAGCTCTGGCTATGGCCAGAGAATAGATTTGTTTGTCAGTTGTGTAGAATTTAAACTACAAGGAGCTATGTTCATGTTTAAAAATCATCAAGCCTATCAATTCTATTTTGATGGCTTTCTAGAAAAGGAGCTGTAGGAGTTCAGTGGATCTCCCAAGTGTTACAGGATTTTTTATTCCAAAAAAGGAACAGACCTCTGTCTGTCTTTAAAGTCTTTAAAGGTGTCAAAAAATATCACTCAAGGCTTGAGTTGTGCAGCCATTCTATGTGGTTTTGGTACCTGTGTGCAAAAATGTTAGAATGCAGGGGAGAACTGAACCAAAATTGTGGGTGGAAAGCTAGAAGACAAGATGCTTTTGAAAATGTAGCTTGTAATGCATCAATTTTCACGCTGGACTGTGTAGACAATGTTGAAATTCAAACAGTATATTCAGCTTTTATTCTCTATGAGCATCGACAGCATGTCTTTATATCCCAGTGCAATGTAATTGTTTTAGGATAGCATTTATTAAGCATATTAAATTATAGACTTTCTGAGACAGAAGATGCCTGCATAGATAGATCTCAAAAATTACAGAAGTCCGCAGGTTACCGAATGTTTGCATACCTGCTATAAAGTGCCCACGAGTGCAGAAGCAGAGATCAATGAGTAGGAAAATGACTCACTGGACATTTGTATTAGCCACTTTGAAAGGTATTGTAGGGAGAGAATTATCAATAAAGTCAGTCTTCATGAGAAAGCAACTCTGTTTTCAACTCTTAAGTCAGAAATGAAATAGCCTAGAATGCAAGTTGACAGATAAGAGTTGAGTGAGGCCCCAAGGAGATTGTGTTGACAACAGGAAACCTTTTATTTGAATTGTCTAAGAGTGATAAAAGGTCAAAATTATTCAAATGCTGAATGCAATGGATAGATGAATCCTGAACCAACATATCTGTGAGGCAGCAAAAAGCCAAATGTTCTGATAGCTGCATTTTTATAAAGGTTGCATAAACCTTGCTAACTTGTAATAGCCACTTTTGTACATTTTACATACAACATCTTCAGTTTATCCATATTAATGTAAATGTAAATGTGCTTGAGAAAGACCTGAAAATATTTTTGAACATTAATTCCTATGTAAGTAAATATCAATAAATGTTTTAGTTAGTTTCTGAGCAGTTACCCTAACTACTTATAAGAAGAAGTGACAAATTGTTAAATGAAACAAATGACCAAAAGAAGAGATTGTGGAAAGGGCATAAATGTTCTTTTTAATCTGCTGCTGAACTACTTTATGATCTTCGGCAACTCATTTAATTTGTGCACGTCTTCCCACCATTTCTAGCCTTATGAATTAGGACTACATAGAATCTCCCTGCCATGTTGGTTGCACAGTATGTTTTACTATCATCTGATCATAACCAAGAATAACAAGATAAAAATTACACTGGATTCTAGAAGAAGTCTTTTACCCCTTCCATCAAATTGTTCCAATTCTTGGCCTGTAATTAAATTAATATTGTCATCACTCCCTGAGTTTAATTTTTTGAACTACGAAGAATGTACTTCATCACAAAAGGTTTTCCTTTTGCAATTTAGAACATCAGTGTCTCTGGAATCTCTTTAGTCACCTACACCCATCTTAACAGTACAACACACAACTGCAAAATATGCAAGAGCATGGAGTGTGTGTTAATGAGTCATAGTATTGATTTCACCAGCAATATTTTAATGCTGTTCCTCTTGAAAAATGAACAATAGATCTGGGCTCAGAAATTCTTAATATATGTTGTGTATGGTAATAGATAGTCCATATTCAGTAATGCACTTTATTATTCTATATAAAAGTTAAATTATATGCTGTTTTACCACAGTGCACATAAGTAAAAGAACCATGCTAATTTTTTTCAATCTGTCAGCACATCTGAAAAGCATTCAACACAATGTTGCTTTCTTAGGAGCTCAGCCTTTTTGGTGTGGATTGGCTTGCCCTCTAGTGAGATTCCCTGCTTTCTGCTTCTCAATGCATCTTCTTCCAATACAGTTGCCACGTGGTAAAGCATTCTGGTTCTCCATTCTTCCACCTCAGCTCCAAATACAATTCTTTGTTTTTAGTTCAATGAATGTACCAAACAAGTTGAAGGTTCCAAAACCTTTTCATTAGGCAATACTGATGAACAGTTCAGCTTTGTGGCTTATTGCATTATCATGGTCTGTTGTCCCACTCTTTAGAAGGACCACTGAAGAGACTGAAAGGAGGTCATGCTTCATATCTCCCCAGGCTGCTGGTTCAGATTATATTTTTCAGTCCAATTTGTTAGTGTTTCTAGATACGTAGTTACTGTTTATATCTCAAAGTTTGCTTGGCCTGGAGATCGTTATTTCTCTCACTGAAATTTGCAATGATTATTCAGAACTTTACCTTAACCCAAAATAATATACTTTACTTAGGCTTCTCTTGAAATACTTTGAGTAACAGCAATCTGGTTTGTGCAGAGAACAACTGAGAGCACACTGTTATGATGAATTGTTTTTCATAATTTTATTTTTGCAATAGAGTTGTAAATCTCTTGCAGCACTAAAAGGAAAGATGGGGAAAAAAAGAGAACAGAAGGAAAGGGAAGTTTGAAATTCAGCAGCCTAATACAAAACTTTTTACTCTAGTCTAGGGCTTGCCCTTTTCTTCTCATGTATGATCATGTTCACTTAAACTATCTCAGAAGTTTCTTTTGGTTTTGTGGGTTAAACTCTCTAGGATTAGGAGCAGAGCTTTCTGAATCCAGGGCCCCCACCTTTGGAATTAGTTTTCCTTGGTTCCCTGCCAATGCCCAGCTCCAGTAATCTTCAGAGCACATGGCAAAATATTTGTATTTGGGTAAGTTTTTCTGTATTTTTAGATTGTTTGGTTTTGCTTTGAATTTTACTTTACAGTCCTTGAGATGGTAGATTTGGAATAGTTATTTTCTAACAGGATTATTTAGTATTGCTCACTATGGGAAGTTTTCTATGTAATTTATCAGCTGTTTTTACAAATGTGCACTGTAGTGCCTGAATGAACAATATTTTTATTTTCACTTTTATTTTGCCATTTTCTGACCTGCGATACTGAAAGTACTTCAACTGAAACAGGAAAAGCTCTTGAGGACAGAAGTTTGTTTCTTGCATGTCTTCTCCTTTGTGGAAGGGGTAACTGTGCAGGTGGACAGACAGTGGGATGACTTATCTGCAGTCACGTCCACCTTGGTACATGTTCTGCAGCCATCGTGGCTGTTCAAACATCCCCCCAAAGCGCCCGTCTGCAGTAAGTACTGCTTTCTGCTTATGAGACCCAAACTGCAAGAGTATCCAGAAGGTTTAAGGCTTTCTACCCCAAAATGTAATCTTTCAATAAAGTCTATTGCAATGATTACAAATGGATGATTGTAAGTAGTCTAAAGTATTTGATTATAAATGTTAATATATATGGCTTGATTGTTGAATTATTTACTGCAAATTTTAAAGATTTATGCTGGCAATTTCAATAGAAAGGCTCCTCGTTTGCACCAATCTGAGAAGCCAGAAGGGTCTGCAAATACTTGACATGCTTTGAGAATAATATGAAAGGATCTTTAGAGATGTGTATTTTAAAATTACAGCTTTGGTGCATGACAAAGACTTTTTTTTCTCTATTGTGAGATTAGCTCTTGCCCTTTGTCTAAATGTATCGTAGCAATAAGAACTGTTCAGGTTCCCACAGTAGCAATACTTTTGGGGAGATAACAGAACCCACAGCCAGGAATAAAAGGGTGTTATAAAGTACCTGATAGTCACCCACTTCCCAAAATATCCTGGGACAGGTTCTCTCTTGGTGTAAAACAGACCAGCTCCTGAGGATGTGGCCAGGTATCTCTGCAGAGTGGGTAGTCGCTACTGGAGAGGTCAGTACGTGCATCAGCCATATGATGTATAGATCAGATCTTTGCACTGCAGGCTCTTAGGAGATGTTTCCAGTTAACTTTCAGAGCAGCTGCTCCTCAGGACAATGTGGTGTTATATTTAGAAGTGCAGACTGGTCACCTGATGGTGTCCTGATTTAAGAACGATCAGGTCTGTGCTCACCATTCATCTCTTTGAAATGAAAAGGGGAATAGCTGAAGAGTTGGCTTGGCTCTGGCACCACCAAGAAAATTCTTGTTTTGGTATAAACCACTTTTAATGAGATTGCATTTTCCTCTACCATGTCTAACTTCAGTGTGAGAAGGAGGATAACACAAAGAATAAAACAGTTGAGAATGCACTGCGGTCACAGCTGATTTAGCACCTTACACGCGATTTTTTTTCTTTTCTTCTATCTGTGTTGATAAAATTGGAGAGCCGGTGGCTAGTTCTGATTTAGATTTCCAGCCTGGATTTGTTCTTGTTTTTCTCCTTACTCCAGTTCTCCTTGTGCAGTGCTGCGTGGCGCTGGCAGCCTGAGAGAGAGGGAGCTCCAGTCACACGCATAGACTCAGACCGCGGAGAGATTAACATCAAGGAGCCCACATTTGCAATAGCGGGTGGTGCTGGGGGGAGAGGCGAGGGGAAAATAAAATAAAAGCAACAATCGGGTAAATGCTCGTCTCTTCTCACCACCAGCACCTTGCACAGGTCTGAAATCGCTTGTTTTGCTTTGCTGTATTGCGCTTTTCTGGGCTGTGGAGAGGGGAGGGGGAGGGGAAGAAGGGGGAGGTTTAACTTTTACTTGACATTACCGGGTTATTGTCACTTCCCCCATGTTAAACCCCGGTGGTTTCCCCTCGCCCCCACCCCCTCCCTGGGCTCGGCTCCCTCCAGTTAACTTTGTTCAAAGGGCTGCAGCCAGGAGGGCTTGTCCGGGCCTGGGACACAGATAGCGTAAAGTAAATAACCACCACAATTAGGCTGGGGCCGGGAGTTGATCTTCGTGGCGAGAGATCTGCTTAGTTAGCGTTTGCTGTTTCGGGGCGATTGAAGGCCGCCGTGCCAAGGACACACACACACACACACACACACACACACACACACACACACACACACACAGACTCACTCTCA